>NHYD01003382.1:0-17067 GCA_002938375.1 Psilocybe cyanescens
AAAAAAAAAAAAAAAAAAAAAAAAAACAACAAAACAAGGCAAATGAAGACGAAAACGGAAAAAGAATGTCGAGGGTCTATGAAAGAGTGGAACGTAAAGAATGTTTTTGAAAATAATAACAATTATTGATAACACAAGCATGAGTAAAGAAAAGGGGGGTAGAGTAAACAGAGAGAATGTTTTTGAAAATAATAATTGATAAAAGAAGCATGAGTAAGGAAAGGGGGGTAGAATAAACAGAGAGTCGCAACCTATTCATCAAGGAAATTAGCATCGTAACGCGTCGCATCGCGTCGAACCGAAAAACAGCAAAAATTCATCCGAATACAAACAGAAAACGAAAACGAAAACAAACGAAAATGAAAACAAATGAAAACGAAAAAAAGAGAAAGAGAAAAGCGTAAAAAACACAAAATGTAAGAGAACATACCACGCGCACTCCGCTTCCAAGAGACAAACCCGATATTGCAGGTCCCTCAATGGGTCTTCCAACGACGTGCCCGTGCACATCGCAGCGTTCATCCCACCCGTCGTCCTCCGTGCTTCCTTGTCCTTGTCCGCGCTCTTGGCCAGATCATTCGCACCCGTTGAAGAGCCAGTGCCCATATTCACGCCTGACACCAACCCAGAACCACCCGCACCCCAAACACCAACACCAACACCATCAACAGCACCCCGCGCCCCCCGCGCACGCACGGAAAAATCAACTTGCCCGCCGAGCTCGCTTATCTCGCGCTTGACAGTGAGCAGTAATTCAGCTGGAGCGGGGGCGGAGGTGGTTGCGCGTGAGAGTGCCGATGCCGGCGGCACTGCTGGAGGTAGTGCCAGCCAGGGGTGGCGGTGGTAATACTGTTAGTGGTGGTACTGGAGGAGGAAGGGGAGGAAGAGAAGATGTACGACCGCCAGAGCCGATGAGGTCCGCAGGAATCACTGCCGGCTTGGCTCGGGGTCCGGAGCTGACTTTGACTTTTTAACGTTGGTTATTGTAGATCGTGCCATTAAAGGAGCGCGAGGAGGTGAAGTGGTCGTGGCAGTGGCCGTCGACGAAGACAAAGATGGAGATGCGCCTGATTCGGGTGCAGAGGCAGAGGCAGATACAGACACAGATGCCGCCCGCGCGTTGGAAAGCTAAACCAATAAAGAAGAGTCAGATGGATGGATGGACATTATATGAAATAATAATGCGAAAGAGCGAGAGTTGAGATAAAAAGGGCGCATATTATGGGTGAGGAAGAAAGGAAGCAAGGGAGGGGGGGCATTGCGAAATGCAAACAAAAACGAGAATGAGAATACGCGTACTCATTGAGAATGGTAATGGGAACGAGAACGAGAACGAGAACTGATTAAAAAAAACGAAAAGAGGATGAAACAGAGGCACACGAGCACTCACCCGCTCGCTCAACCCCTTTATCTCGGTCTCGATCATCCGGTTCCGCGCAACAGTCACGTCGAGCATCGCGATGATCTGGTCTTCCTCCGTCTCCGTCCTCTCCTCTGTCTCTGTGCCTCTTAGCCTCTTCTGTCCTCACCCGTCCTCCTCACCATCACCAAGACCAAGACCATGACCACCCTGCTCATCCCAAACGCCCTCACCCTCCGTACGGTGGGTTGTGTGCGCAAAGAGGAGTGTGATCTGGTGTGTTGTGATGTTTGATTTTTGCGGGGTGACAGTGGCAGTGAGGGGAGGGGGAGGGGAAGCAGGGAGAGGGAGGCAGGGCAGAGAGGAAATGAGCGTGAATCAGAATTCACATGCAGGCAAGGCTAGGGCAGAGCTGGAAACTCACACATTTCTTTGTCTTTCCGCGCCAGCTCGGCTTCCAGTTCGCGTTCGCGCTGCTGCTGTTGCTGGATGGGGCGGTGGGTAATTTTCTGAGTCACAGACGCTGACGTCAATTTTGAGGGCGGGGTCATATGTCCGTTCAATTCCAAAAGTGAGATTTCACTGAGCGGGTCGGTCGCGCTCGAGTTGATTGAAGCGAGTCCAGTCCCGTTAAAGATTCCAAAGATCAGATCAAGTAAAGGCAAGAAATCAGATATATAGTATAGTATGTCCACGCATATGCACAAAACCCGCAAAATTTCGAGTTAAGCATCCAGTGTTATTGAGCGCTAGCAGATGGTTGAGTTGTTGGAGGAGACGAACATAATGGATGTCGTGCCTGTGGTTCACGCTGCTTAGGGTTAGGGTGACCTTCATTCTCCTCGGCCAGTCGGCGTCGGAAACTTCCGTGTTCGCGTGGACAACCCAACTCGTTCTCATTCATTGTTTCAATAGCCACCACTGTTCTTCTCAAGTTTTAACGCTATATTTTCTCTCTATTTCACCATGTATTCTTCCACCAACTTTTTTTTTATCCCAAATGCCCTAACCAGTGAGACACCGCTCAGCTAAGCCGGTGGACATTCAGAATCCGAATCAGTGTATGTGTTACAGTTGTCGTCAGTGAGCACTTGCGGCTCACACAAGCCATCTGTATGAGGCTGAAGTACCATTACAGGTCTAAGCTTGCCACCCACCGCTACCCCCTCTATCCGAACCATCCGTCCATCCAATCCAACAGTAACACTACTCGGTACTCATTCTGCATTCTTACCATCTCAAATCACGTCCGTATGAAATTTCTCGATTTCGTCTTTTTTCATGACTAGGGCCGTCTAACCCAGGCTAGTTAAACCACATACGTAGAGTATACGATACAGCATCGGTACCTGAGGATCCTTTGTGTATCATATATAATCCGTGAGTGACTCTATTGTGTTTTGAGCCTCACGTCCCACTGTCGCTAGGCCATTGCTCGTCCAGCCTCCGACATACGCACACACTGTTCTGTTGTGACCACCACATGTATGTTCGAATACAGAGCCCTGCATCCAATTAAATTTGGTCACGCCTGTTGTAATCCGACCAAGCCCCCGTACACCAACAACGCCAATGATTTGGAAGACAGGATACCCCTGCGCCTCCCTACTCCCCCACCGTCCTCTCCCAAAACCCGCGGCGACACGGAGAGACTACGATAGAACTTTGTAAATAGCTCTGCAGCTTACAAGCAACCCATGCGGTTGGACGACGAGCAAGGTGCGCGCGGTGCCACATCGTCATTGAGGCGCAAGCGGGGAGATAAATGGAAAGATAAAAGTAATGCCGGAGACGGGGGCGGCAGCGCGGGTTCTTGAATTTTGGATTTCTTCAAAATTACTGACGAGGAGACAACACTCGTCATGTGATGTTCCTGCCGAAAACCCATCGGAATTTTGTTTACTACAGGAGGAATAAAGCAAGATGCATTGCAATGGGAGTCAAGATTCATTACATAAATTCCGATTATTTCTACTGTGTACGAAATTGTGGGACAAGAGGGGATAAGACCTAAGTCGTCTCCCACGTCGTGAATTGGTACTAGGGGAGCGGATCCTGGTGGTATGAAATTTGTTAAATGGTCATGACCAGTAATCGATTCACGGGCGGTGGGCGGTGACCTGACATCGAATTATTGGATGAAGTGGCATAAGAACTTGCTTTTGTCAATGTCGGCCAACATACGGCTACGTCAGAGAGTCCTGGTCAGACATGCACGACAGAAACGGAGGACCGTTTTCACAGAACTAAATGTCCTAGCTCCTGACTTTGTTATCCTCATCGCCGTCCTCATCTTTCTCCTCATCCATGTCCTAGTACCTATACCTGCGGCGGTTATACCCGTAGTGGCTGAGACATTCCCATGAGCATGCATAAGATTGGGGAGTGGGGAAGAGGAGTGACTGCTCCGAGGGCTGATCTCGATTCCTCTTCTTTGATTGCACCAATATCCGAGTCTCTCCAGCGTCTACCCTCGCCAGATAGCGAACAACTTCCCGCCTAGCAGTCCTGGTATCATCAGGGAAAACGCATGATAATGACCAGAATATTCGTTGGCGAGCCAAACCAATCAAGGCCACCGATCTATCTGCCTGGCACAGCACAAATGAAAGACAACGAAGTGCAAGGACGAAGCCAGCCGAACATGCCCTTGGTAGTAGATACGGGTGATGCGGTTCCCACCTCCGAAAGGTGTGTTGTTTGACTTTTTTGGCTGAGAATCTGTTGGCGGTGGTAGATGTGCGACGAGAGAAAATTTTGGTTCTTCGTCTCTGATAGCACCAATGGTGCAGTGCATAACCCGACTTCATGATGCGTTCCATGTGATCGCATATATAATGCAAAAAATACTTTGCGGCTTTCGCATACCTTTTACCAGTCAACCCGTATATACCGCAACGGGTGGGATCCTCGAGGAAATCTCCAATAATTTCTCTGTACTTTTTCTCATGGAGCATCTGGTCCCCGAAAAGATGGTACAGGCCTGTGTGGTGTCTTTCTAACTGGAATAATACAGAGGCGCCTTCATTCAACTGTTCCCATTCATCAGCAAAGTTAAAAACAGCGACCAAAGCTGTCAGGTTTAGCCGAGAATACATTTTTTCCATAATTCCTTGTGCAATTTGGTCGAAAAGATGGAGCTGATGAGAGTATAATTCGAACCAATCTTCGAATCCCTATTGGATTGTAAGTGATGGAAACTCGGCAATGGATGAGTAAAGAAAGCCAGGACGTACCACCTCCTCGATGGAGGCGAGAAATTCCGGAAATAAATGCTGATAATCGGTTTTCTGTAAAATTGACCAAATACTGATTTGCCTGAGGTCTTCAAGGAGGTCTGGGGTAGGTGTGGCGTGCTTAAAATGAGAAAGAAAAAATTGCGGTAGAAACAGTTGCAATGTGCCGTCGAGACTATCTGCTATCAATTTTACTTGGGCTTTCAGCATTAAGCCAGCATTCACCAACTCACCTTCCACGTAATGAATAAAGATATGTGCAAATTTAGCATGCCAGAGTTTGGAATTGATCCAGAATTGTTGAGACCTCGACTGGTCCAGCAGAAAGTCTTCAAGAGACGCATGAAAGATATCCAACTCGACATCATAATTGTGGACGGTGACTGAAACAAGCGAGGTGAGATCACAGAACAATTCAGCAACATCTCCAGGTTGAAGTGACAATACATCTAGATCAACTCCTTCGTACTCGTGCATTCCCTGTGATGTGAGAAATTCATAAGCTAAAATCTGCAACACAGCCTCAGGATTCTCCGCGGACGACAAAATATGCATATACAGAGCATCAAGCTCAGCGAATGGCATGTCACGCTGAACCGGTCGGAGTCCAAGCACAATCTCCAAGCGCTGAGGCGGCCGATGACGATTGGATTTAACGAATTTAATGACGGTCGATGCATAGATAAATTGCCCAGATGATTTCTTCACCAAGCTTTCCAATATGTCGCCATCTGGCCATGTATCTGGAATATCTGCACGAAATGGATGAATTTCCTTTATTTCGGTGAAGCTGTCTTGAAGAAAGAGGCGAATATCGTCGGACGGGCGGTATTCGTCGTCGAGTGGCACGCGCGCCGTGATATCCTTGAGATATCCGTAGCCGAAAGCAGTTTTGATGTCGTGCTCAGGACGACTCGCGACGAGGAAGATAAAGGGTAAACGATGTTGTTGGAGGGCCTTCGAGATAGTAGCCAAGATTTCAACCTGGCCTTGCCGGTCTTCACATTCGTCGAGCCCATCAATAATGATGACTCGAGTTGGTGCTGCAGTATCGGAACTAATGTAATCTTGCAAGGGCTGGATGACCAGAGTCGACATCTGGACGCTGAGCGAGCGGTCGAATATCAAAGGGTCGTGGTCAATGGAAGCTTTGATACGTTCTCTGAAGTTCGGAATGGAAAGCGAAATTTGATATGCAATTGTTGCGATGAGAGAGCGTGGGTGGTTTCTGGTGGAATCAAATCTGGAGAAGAAGTAGCTCGCTATAAGAATCCCTTCCTCATAGCATAGCTCTGCTATCGACTGTGCGATGGCCGATTTGCCTGCTCCCGCTGGACCATAGAGCCACATAATCAACGCGTTTTGCATCGCTGGACCAAGGCCGTGGATCCAGTCCATAATCTTCTTCAATACGGCAACTCTTGTATTTGGATGGCATTTCGGGGGATCGCGACGGTCATTAGAGTTATGGAACGCGGCAGGTGAAGCAGCCTTCACCAGGAGGTCCCATCCACCTAGAACTCTTGTATATATNCGCGTTTTGCATCGCTGGACCAAGGCCGTGGATCCAGTCCATAATCTTCTTCAATACGGCAACTCTTGTATTTGGATGGCATTTCGGGGGATCGCGACGGTCATTAGAGTTATGGAACGCGGCAGGTGAAGCAGCCTTCACCAGGAGGTCCCATCCACCTAGAACTCTTGTATATATGGAATAGCATGATCTATCGCAGCGGCATACCTTTGGAATCATTGATGAACTGCTGATAGGTTCCCCCAGTAATGAACGTGTGCGAACTGAACATGGAAGGCATAGGTGAGGATCGATATTGAGAGAGATGATGGTGATGGTTGAAGACAAGAGCAATGTTCGTGTTGCTTAGCTGTGTTGTGGGAATACATCAACTAATACTCAACTGATACCCATATTAGGATTCTGTCATTCATGTGCGTGGATGTGTAATAAAATTAGATTGGGTGGTGGGAAATATAAGTGTTCTTATAAATATCGACGTAATCCCGCCCCTGATATCGCCGGCACAAAGACCATAAGTTGAGACTAAATTTGCCAAATCTGGGACAGAATTGTATGGGATCGCAGCATACACCAATGTCTGGTCCTGTAACGAATATCGTGAACGAAAGATAGCAATCTCAAGTGGACTGGAGGAACTACAGTGCTCACATTCTCGACTTGCGTTGAGGCGTAGAGATATATTAATTTATTATTTCATTGCTTTACACAGACATATTGAAACTTGAAAAAATATCGTATTCATACCCGCCGCATATTCCCTTCCACCTAACAAAACGAGTACAAAGTGTAAGAAACCTATATCGCAACCGTATATACGTCCGAATCTAGGTCAACTAAAATGAAAGAAACAAAAAGCAAAACGTGAAGTCGAACAACGCTAATCAATCATCCCATCTCCCGAGCCTAGTTCTGGCTCCACGGAGCGTCCTCATCCTCCCCTCCCCCCCTCCTCCTTCAAACTGGCCCCAAACCTGCTTTGCTCCCACCTTCACTCTCACCAAACCCTCACCCTCACTCTCGCATCTCCACCGACCTCTCCTTCGACCCTTCCTCCTACCCAGCCTCCGACATCGACATAGCCATCGAGTCGATAGCACCGCATATACGACCTGCTGCCTCTCAAGCTACAGCTTGTATTCCGCCTCGAACGATTCCCTTTCGCTATCGACGTCATCACTATCGCCGTCGGGGTCAACGTCATGGCCATCACGATCCGGGTTATCATCCTTGCCATCATCCTTGGAATCAGAGCCATTTGAATCAATGACAAGGCCATCGTGATCGATGTCTTGTTCATATTGACGATCGCCCGCCTGATCTTCGTCATTCAGGTAGTCCTGATTCCGACCTTGATCCTGTCCCTCATGCAGCGATCGACGCATGCACACCCCCGACCACCCCCATCACTTCCACCTCCATCCTCCTCCAACCACTCAGAACAGGGGCGTCGCGAGCTCCATCGACATCTCGCCGTTCGCGTCACTATCTTCGTTATCGTCGTCCATTAAATTCGGCGCAATGCAGACAACAACGGGGACGGGAGGAGAAGCCGAGGGCGGAACGGAAACAGAGCCTGCGTCGCCGGAAACGGAGAAGGCGATGGCCGATGAGCTGCTGCTGATGAGGGCGCTCGTGTCCGCAATTTTCTGTACGTTCTGTAAAGAGAAATCAATAAGCTAGAGCGGGTCAGAAAGATCTCTCTTTCTCTTTGTATCTCTCGCTCCCCCGCACGCATCTCCCTCATCTTCATACAACCACACCCGTCCGACTCCGCCTCCCGTCTCGCAACTCTTGCCTCGAGTGTCACCGAATGGGTTTGCATGCGTGCGTGCGCTGCTTGAGCGGTGGAGAGTTTGGTGGAGAGGAGGTGCGTTAGTTGGGGTGCGTAGACGGAAGAATTGGGGGGGGGAGTGGTGGGATGCGGAGGAGCAGTGAGAGTGGGAACGAGGTGGCGGGGTTGGTTGGTGTCCTGTAGCGCCACGTCCTTCATCTATAGAAACGATAGAATGGGGTAGAATATGCGTGGTTTAGATCCCCATGCATGTAGTGTATCCATGTTATTTCGTACCTGCGAGATTCGAGAGCTGACAGGCCACTTATAATCGTGATACACTTGCATTACAAAAACGGATCATCATCAAAAATTCGCGTTCATACAGTACAAGGAAGAAATCGAGCAAAGCAAAAAGAAAACCCACACACCTCTCTCAACAAGCCTCACAACCTCCTCCCTCAACTCCTCCCTCTCTCTGCATGCCCTCTTTCGCCTCCTCGCACGCCCGCACCTTCCTGTACATAGCCCCAAGCTCCCTACGCAGGTTCGCGTTCTCCTGTGCGTGTGCATCGAGCGTGTCGAGAGCGTGGAGGAGGCGGGATTGCGGGAAGGAGAGCTTAGTAAGATGGGTTGTGCGCGTGGTGAGGAGGGATGCTATCTAGTGTGTTGCAATGTTTGCGTGTTGCGGGGTGACAGTGCAAGTGAGGAGAAGGGGAGAGGAGGTAGGGGAGGGGAAATGAAGGAGGGAAGAGAGGGAAATGAGCGAAAATCAGAATTCGCATTGGGCAGGCTCTAGGGCAGAGCTAGAAACTCACACTTTGTCTTTGCGCGCGAGCTGGGTTTCGAGTTCATGTTCGTGCTGCTGCCGTTGCTGGGTGAGGCGGCGGGCAGTGCTCTGATTCGTCGACGACAGGGGGCCCATGTCCGTTCAAAGTCAACTTTTCAGGATCGGTTCCGCTGAGAATAGGTTCGTCCAATATGAGGCAAAACAAGTCCAGTAAAGATCCCAGTTAAGATTGTAAGGATAAGATATAGCGAAAGTAATATCACAAATAGATAGTATGTTCAGACTTAAACCCCGCAGACGTTAAGCATTGCAATAGTAGGTTGGTTGAAGGCTGTTGAAGGAGATGGATTACTTTGCGAGCCATGCTCGGCTCAGGCGTCTTAGGGTTAGGGTAGGTGCCAGAAACTTCGGGCTGCTCGGCCCGTCGGGTCGGGATATTCACATCCAAGCAACATTCGAGGTTCGACCGCAACCAACTCGTTCTCATTCAATATCCAGCTGCGCACCACCGTTACTGATGGACATTCAGAATTCGACTCGGCGTCGCTGTTGTCTCTTGCACAATTTGAAGCCATCAATGCAAACTGAAGTGCCAGCCCAATCCTACCACCCATTACCAGAACTACCACCATCTCAGTACGAATTCACCCGTCCGTCCAATGTAATATCGTATCAGCATAACTGAGACTTCTCGGGTTCATCTTCTTTCATTGCTAGGACTGTACAGCATGCTTGAGACATACATGCGAAATCCCCTTCCTCTTCATGACATCACCTCGTATACGGTATAGACTTCGTCTATCGTTGTTGACTTTGCAGTCACGCTCGCCTTACCTACATATGTCCTCCTCTCTCCTTTTATTTTTGGTCATGACCTGATATATAGGAATGTTTCTCCAGAATTTGGGGTAAATGGGTCGCCCGATCTACCCATATCTGAGACGACATGCTGTTCCCTTCGACCTGTTTACTGTAATCAAAATCAGCACTTCTTAGTTCTACTATACAGCAACCTCGAAGATCATTTTTTTTTACAAATTCTCAATAGGATAGTCCATCTGTATACTTGTGCAAAATTTTGTGTAGGTAGGACAAGAACTGAAGGAGAAAACAAGATTTCAAAACTCCTGGAAAGAGATAATACAGAGAGTGAAATACCAACAAACTCAAATAATATGTTGGTTATTCGGGGAGTCGTGAATTCCCGTGACGGATCGACGACATAAGTGTGGTACGCGGGAGGTTCTCAGTCTATCTCTAGATGCCTAAATCACATATTTCCACTCATCCCACGCCTTCACTGCGATTCTGCAGGAGCCGAGCTTGAACAAATGGTTCTTCACGCTGGTCTAGTTACTCGCTTTCAAAACAGAAATCAAATTCGACTCTACATAAGTAATATAATAGTTCAAAGCCGATGTGCTTACGTTAATCGTCAAACCCAAAGAGTTATAGTACGCCCTCAGCCATGTACGACCACATTCAATTTTCCAAAAGAGTGGTAAGTCACTCATAATAATATATGCGTAAAGTTACAGTAAAGCGCCACTGAGCCGTGAATATCTCTGGAATGGCTTCGCCAGTAGTTAAGCTACGGCCTCAAAGCTATACATATCCCTTTTCGCAGTGTAGGCGCTCTTGGGATGAGTTTGAAATTATCATCTGACAGGCTTCAAAGACTCCCGTTTTTGGTTAGAAGACATAAGTAAATGGAAGCCTAGAAGCACACTGACAGGATTCTGTGATGGTACTGATGGCCTTTTCCAGTACCGAGTCTCATTGCAGACCGATATCAGATGTGCGTCCCAATGTCCAAGTAATAGGACTTTCACGAGGCCATCATTATAAGGATACTCTGCCAGGTCCAGACATCTCGTCACTCAGGATAGTATATAGAAAAGATAAACAAGTTACTATTCGCGTTTTATTGGCAGCTGTTGAAGTTGCATTGATATCAAAGTTTCTAATCGGCTAACTTGCTTCAGGAATACAATAACCTAGCTTTCTAGACCGAACTGTCCTACTCTGCATCAAAACTATCTGTCTATTTCAATTCTAGCTTTATGACAGGAGGAAGGAAAAATATATAAAGTGTGTCTCCAAGCTATCCATAGCTCCTCAGTGTCAACTACTTTATTACAACTACAGTTCCTCTCCAGGCCATTAATTGTAACATGTTCTCTCACGTCTCCGCCGTTGCCCTCCTTGCCTTTCCCCTGCTCGCCACTGCTAACGCAGTTACCCATGGTGGAGGTGCGCCCAGCGACCTGTGCACCACCGATAGAAGTGATATTCAGTGTTGCAAACAGGTCGGAACTGTAAGTCAAGTCAATTCATTGGACGAACGACAGTGCAATAACTTACTGCCGTCTTCAATCAGGCCCACACACTCGCCGCAAACAACGCTAGGACCTGCATCGGTTCTCTTTTGAGCTTTGTTACTGCGCCCGATACAGCAATCCTCGGAAGTGAGTCGAGCCGCATTTGATGCTTGGGGTTGCTTTGAATTCGACTTACACACATTTTTTAGTCGGTTGCACTCTCGCTAGCGTCCTCTTTGCTGCCGGCAACCCTTGGTACTACATTTCTCTTAAGTAAAATCAGTACATCTAATACCATTTGTTCAGCAACGGCGAGCCAGTCTGCTGCGTCAGCAACCAGTTTGTGAGTAATTGTGCTGGAGAGTTAATCTTTGAATAAATATTAATTTCTTCACTACTGCAGAACGGCCTCGTTAACGTCGACTGCACCCCGCTCGACATCTATATTTAAGTGGTATGAGCACATACGATCGCAAGCTTGAGTAATATACAGGCTACATGATGCATATACTACTGTGGACATTAGGCTCTGGTCGCAGATAGTAATAACAGTAAATCGAAAAAAAAGCGAGTACATGAAGGAATGCAATTAGGCGCTGTGTGGTAAGTATGAGGGACCCATGGACCCATGCAACTGATAAATCGCTTCCCAACACGAAATAAAAAACCCAGATAAAAAGGCAGTGAAAGTCGAAGAAAATGAGGACGGAAAAAATGCGGGAAAATGTTCATGCATGAAAAAAAGCAATGTACCTCTCGCGCGTGCTCTTCCTCTCTCCAGGCCTAGGTCCAATAGCAGGGACGACCAGCGGAAATATCAACTGTTCACGCCCTCCATTCCCAGCGAACGCCCGCTGCTCCTCATCTGGCTCCTCTTTCTCCTCGTGCTGGTGACTTTGTCGAGATCGACATACAAGCCCCTCTTCCGAGTACTGCTTCGCACTGTCCGCATCAACAACCAGACGTACATTCGCATCTCGCTCTCTCGCCTCAACCGACCCACCATGCTGACGCATACCTTTAACCTCCTCTCTCAACCTATCCATCAAGTAAACTAGTATCGTAACCTGTCGCGTTGTACCGAAGCAGAAACCTGAAAAAATTCCATCCAAAGACAACAACAAAAATTGAATGCGAAACACACCCACATCCGCGAGCCCCACAAAGAAAAGAAAAAAAACAGGAAGCGCGGGTGGTATGAAGGAAACAAACGAGAACGAAAAAAAAAAAAACGCAAGAGAACATACTGCGCAGACTCCGCTTCCAAACGACCCACCCGGATTTTCAGATCTTCCAATTCTAATGTGCGCGTGCGCGTCGCTGCGTTTATCCCGCCCGTCGTCTCCCGGACCTCCTTATCCCGGTCCTTGTGCGCATCTGCCCTAGAGCCAGCATCCGTCCCAGCACCGGTCCAAGAGCGATAGCCAGTGCCAGTGCCCATATTCACCCCAGACCCAGACCCAGAACCCTCACCATCTGCATCCCTCACACCACCAACGCAAACATTAACACCAACACCAACAACAGCACCCCGCACCCCCGCTCACGCGTGAACATACCAACTCGCCCGCCGAGCGCGCTTATCTCCCGCTTGAGCCATTGCAATATGTGCTTGCGCGTGCGCGTCTGTGTCTATGTCTGGGGTTGAGGTTGATTTTTATCAGCAGCGGGAGCGGGGGATTGAAGTTTGCGGTGGTGGAAAAGGTGGTGGCGGCGGGGACGGCGAAGATGCACGAGCACGGCCGCTAGCAATAGTACTAGGCCTGGAATTGGATTCCGATGAAAGAGCTGGAGCTGTAGCTGGAATACTGGAAGCCAATGTCCGAGTCGAGGTAGCCGCTCCCCTGGTGCCGATGTCAGTTTTGGCTAAAGACACTGGAGGAGTTGAAGTCGCTGTCGATGACGATGAAGAAGCAGCGGAGGTCGCCATAGATGCAGATGCCGCCCACGCGTTAGCGAGCTAAATAAAAAAGAAATAAAGAGTCAGTGTGCAGAACAGAAACACTTAGAAAAGAATAGCGTGATGAGTAAAATTGTATGAAACATCAAAATCAAAACCAAAAGAACGAAAAAAGCGAGGGCAAAAAAGACAAGGTTATACTGGGTAGATAGTACGAACGAAGCAAAAAAGCATTCAGTGAACGAGGAAGGAAAGAAAAAAAGGATTAAAAAACGCGAATGCACAGTGGAAACGAGAGCGAGAATGACAGGCAGAACTAAAGAGACAAAAAAATAGCTGGCGAACACTCACTCGCTCACTCAACCCCTTGAGCTCGCGCTCGAGCATCGGGTTCCGTGCAACAGTCACGTCGAGCATCGCGAAGATCTGCCCTTCCTCCGTCTCCTCCTTCATCTGTGTCTGCATCTCTTAGGCTCCTCCATCCCCACCTGTCCTCCTCAGCATCCCCAAGATCAAGAACAAGACCAAGACCTCCCCGCTCATCCCAACTACCCTCACCCTCCTTTCCATTTTCCCTTTCCCTTTCCCTGTGCACATGCCTATCATTTTCACTGCTCCTCCCCACCCATTCCTTATAACGCTGCCCGTCCCTCTTCTCTTCTCTCTTATCTCTGTGTATCTCTCGCCCCCTTCTACGCATCCCCCTCATACAAACACAGCCATCCAACTCCGCCTCCCACCCGCACCTCGAGTGCTGCGGCACGGGCTTGCGTGCGCAGCTTGCTCGGTGGAGAGCTGCGCGGAGAGAATGGGGGTTGCAGGGTGCGTAAGGGGAGGGGTTGGGGTAGGAGCGGCGAGAGTGGAAGCAATGTGGCGGGGTTGGTTGGTGCACTGCAACGCCAGTACCTTCATCTGTAGAAACGATAGGATAGGGTGGGATATGCGTGTGAGGTTATATGGTGTATGCAATATATGCATGTTGTTTCGTACCTGCGAGACTCGACAGCTGCATCCAGCTGACAGACCATTTCTTATAATCGTACTCCACCTGCACTACACAGACGCATCATTAAAAACTTGGGTTCACGCAGTAGAAGGAAGCAAACAAGCAAGGTAAAGAAAGAAAGCCCACATACCTCTCTTAACAAGCCTCCCAATTTCCTTCTTCAACTCATACCGCTCCTGCTGTACGCCCTCCTTCACCGCCTCGCATGCCCGCACCTCCCTACGCATAGCTCAAAGCTCCCTGAGCAGCTCGGCGTTCACCTGTGCGTGTATCGAGCGTGTTAAGCGCGTCGAGGAGGCGCGAGTGCAGGAAGGAGAGCTTAGTAAGATGGGTTGTGCGCGTGGTGAGGAGGGATGTTATCTGGTGTGGGTAGTTTTGCAATGAAAAATGAGGGTGGGGAGCGCGGTAGCGGTGACAGTGAGAATGGGAGGCAGGGGAAAGGAGGTAAAGGAGGCGGACAGCGAGAGGGAAGGGAAGCAATGAGCGTGAATCAGAATTCGCATGGGGCAGGCACTAGCGCAGAGCTGGAAACTCACACACTTCTCCGTCTTTCCGTGAGAGCTGGGCTTCCAGTTAGCGCTCGCGCTGCTACTGAGTGGCACGGCGGGTCGTCTTCTGATCTATCGACAGTTGGATCCTCATGTCCGTTCAAGTTAACTCCTCTGGATCGATTCCGCTGAGAAGAGGTTCACGCAAGGTGAGGCAAAAACAAATCCAGTAACGATCCCAGTCAAGATTCCAAAGATGAGATGCGCTGAACGTAATATCACATTTGCATAGTATATTCAGACATAAAACCCGCAGATGTTAAGCATTAAGCATTGTCGGCGCTAGCAGGTTGAAGAAGATGGATTTAGTAGATGTGGTTCGGGTTAGGGGGTGACGTCAGTCTCCTCGGCCCATCGGTCTGTCGGAAACTTCCGTATGCGCATGTAGACAACACAACTCGTTCTCATTCATCGATCCAATAACTACATACTCTCTCTATTTTACTATATGTCCTTCCACCTAATTTGTTTCTTTCATCTCTACTGAATGCCCTCAACAGTGAGACATTGCTCAGCTGAGCCGGTCGACATTCAGAATCCGAGCTGGTGTGTGCGTTATCGTCGGTGACTGCTCGTGGCTCACACAGGGCATTTGTATCAAGCTGAAGCACAGTATAAGTCTAATCCTGCCGCCCTCCAACACCCCTTCTCTCCAAGACATCCTTCTCTCCAATCTAGCTTGAGTCTAGCACTAACGCCACTCGGTACTCATTCTGCATTCTCACCATCTCAAATTACATTTGCATGTAACCTCCCGACTTCATCGTCTTTCATGACTAGGATTTTCTAACCCAGGATAATTGAACCAAATACTTAGAGTACGCGAGACGCCATCCCTAGCCTCAGGACCCTTTATGTGTTATGTATAACCCAGGACTGGCTGCGCCTATTGCGTTTTGAGCCTGACATCACGACTCACCAAGCCATTGCTCCTCCAGCCTCGACACATGCATACGCAGTTCTGTTGTGACCACGTGTATATTCAAATATAAAGTCCTGCATCTAAATTAATCCAGACATGCATGTTGTATCCTGTCTGAACTCTCATACACCAACAACGCCAATGATTTGGAAGAAGGGATACCCTCATGCGACCCTGTTTCCTCACAACCCTCCGCCGAGCCCCGCGCCGGCGCGGAGAGATCATGGCAGAGCTTTGTACACGGCTCCGTGACTTACAAGCCACCCATGCGGTTGGATGATGAGCAAGGTGCAAGCAGTGCCACATCGTTGTGGAGGCGCAGGCGGGGAATAAATGTCCTGGCTCCTGTCATCCCAGTCGTTGGCGTCATCATCATCCTTGTCCTAGTTCATATACGGGTGGGCGCTTTACTCGTAGTGGCTGAAACAGTCCCATGGGCATGAATAAGATTGGGAAGTGGGGAAGAGGCGCGACTGCTGAGAGGGCTGTTCTCGATTCCTCTTCCTTGATTGCACTAATATCTCTCCGGGGTTTACCCTCGCCAGATATCGAACAATTTCCCGCCTCGCAGTCCTGGTATGATGAGGGAAAATACATAAAAATGACCAGAATATTCGTTGGCGAGCTAAAGCAACCAAGTCCTCCGATCTATCCGCTTGGCATAGCACAAAAGAGAGACAACGAAGTGCAAGGCGAAATCCTGCTGAACATGGGCTTGGTAGTAGATATCGGCGACTCCGTTCCCACGCGCGTTGTTTGATTTTTTTTGCTGGGAATCTTTTGCAAGTAGCAGATCTGCGACGGGAGAAAAATTTGGTTTTTCTTCTCTGGTAATACCGTTGGTGCAGTGCATAACTTGACTGCATGATGTGTTCCATGTGATCACATATGTAATGCAGAAAATATTCTGCGGCTATCGCATACCTTTTACCAGTCAACCCGTAGATACCGCAGCGGATGGGGTTTGTGAGAAACTCTCCAATAAATCCTCGGTAATTCAGGTAAATGTGCATGTGGCGCTCGAAGGCAAGCTTGTCGAGGTTTCTGTAGTCGTCGCTTAACCAGAATAATACAGGCGCACTATCCAACCACTTTTGAGTATCCAAGTTAAAAACGGCGACCAAAGCAGTCAGGTTTGGCCAAGAATACATTTGTTCCATAATTCCTTGCGCAGCTTGGTCGAAAAGGTGGAGCTGATGAGAGTATAATTCGGTCCCATTTTCGAATCCCTATTGGATTGTAAATCATCAAAACTTGGCAATGGATAAGTAGAGAAAGCTGGAACGTGCCAAGTTTTCGATGGAGGCAAGAAAATAAGGAAAACATTCAAGATAATCGGCTTTCAGAAAAATAGACGCAATGTTGATTTGCCTTAGGTCTTCCAAGAGATCGCTAGTTGCCGTAGCATTCTTAAAATGCTGAAGAAGAATGTACGGTGCATCAGAAACGATGGGACTTGACAGTCTATCTGTTATCAAATTTACTTGAGCTGCCAGCGTTAATTCAGCATTCGCCAACTCACCTGTCAGGTAATGAATATACAGATGTGCAAATTCTGCATGCCGCATTTTGGAATTGATCCAGAACTGTTGTGACCTGGATTGGTGCAGGAGAAAGTCTTCGAGAGACGCTGGAGTAGGCCAATCCGGCCTACCCTAGCAGCTCGTGTCTGGCAA
>NHYD01003383.1:0-12855 GCA_002938375.1 Psilocybe cyanescens
GTTACCTTTAACAGGCATTTATAGATGCCAACAAGAAAGACTTTTTAGATACATTCTATGATCGGCAAAATGGTCGAAAAACACAAACACATTTAATTAATTTTTTCAATTATTTTTAGTCGCCTTAAATAATCTGTTGCCAGCAGTGACTGAACTAAACGCTATCGTCAATCACCATACGAGTATACCAAACAATCTATATCATTGTATGTATAGTACAACATTTACAAAATCGTCGGCCGAACTACAAACTACATATCACTATCACAATCACACGTGCTTTCAGCCACACTGCACTCAGTGCACATTGCCGTCCGTCCCCATCTACTTCTAACACAAGCCAATCGCAATGAAGGCTCTATCTCATGTTACATTGTCGCGTCGCCATTTCGTTTTTAAAGTTACAAAGAGGGAGAAAGAAATAAGGAAAGAAGGAAAGAGAAAATCAACAGCCGACGTAGAATTATGGGTGATATTGGTGTAGTCATTCGATTCTATTCGATCCGAGCCGTGTATGGGATTCAGATGCACAAGTTGTCGCCTTTTCGTTTTAGTAGATTCTGTCGTTTTAGTAGATTCTGTTCGTGCTGTTTGAGATTAGATGGCCTTTGACTTGGATGTCGGTCTGGATTTGGATGCGGTATGGCCGAAGATGCGCGACAGTAGGACGTCCATCTGCCGGAGGAAAGGGACAAAGGGAGAAAAAAGAAAAGAAGAACAGAGAAGGAATAAGAAGACACGTGGGTAGGAGTATCCGCAGGTAGGAAGCATAGAGTGTGGGGAGATATGGGCAGAAAAACCAAGGAAAAAAGACGCATAAAACTAAAAGGATAAATCAAGTTGAAAAGACAAAACAAAAGATGAAACCACCTCCACCTCCACCACCACCCACCTCATCTAACACCTCATCTAGCACCTCACCAGCCTCAAACACCCACAAAGCTGCTCAACACAAGCACACTCTCCTCGCTCTCCAACCTCCACTTCGCATCCGTGCCCTTCCCACTCGTGCTGACCGTCTCCGCACCATCAAACTCGTTCAACCTCCGCAACAGCTTCTCATCCGAGCTCACAGCGAGCAGGAAGTCCACGTCCAGCCCGCCCGCGCCGTCTCCGCTTCCGCCGTGGATGCTGTTCTCGCTCGCGTCGGCAGCGAGTGCGCTCCCGCCGTCGCTCCCGAACGAGCCATGTGCGAGGCCGAGTCCGAGGTCGGATGCGGAGGGGCTCATTGGGTGCCCATGCCCATGCCCATGCCCGTGTCCGTGTCCATGCCCATGACGATGCCCCGCCGCATTCCCCCCAGCACCGGCAGACCCACCTCTCACCACGCCCCCAGGGTGCAAAATCGCGCCCACCGCCGTCGAGCGCGACACGTTATTCGGGAGCACCAGGAAGCTGTTCCTGCCCGGTATAATGCGCAGGCCATAGCGCTCCCCGAGGGAGTCGAAGATGTGGTTCTGCGCTTCCGCCGCTTGGCGCTGTGCCCATTGGCGGTCCGGGTTCTCGGAAGAGGAGGTGGAGGGCCCGGTCCAGTATCGCCAGACCATGGAGGCTTGGCGCTCCTCGATGAACGAGCCTGGCGTACGTTCGGTGAACTGCGGGTGATTTCGGTGAGTGGTTAGTTTGGTGTGTAGATTGAGAGAAGAGAAGAGGATATGGATGAACGCGACTCACGTAGTTCAAGATCTCCAAACACGAGCTCTTCCACGTCAAATTGAAGTTTGACACCATATTAATCCACTCCCCGCTCCCAAGCCCTGCACCCCTCGTCTTGATAAAGCACCCGTTCTCCGCTCTATATATGCCATATTCACCGTCAGGGACCACAAAACACAAGAAAGAAAAGAAGGAAAGAAAACAACACTCACACAATCCCAACCCTCGGCACCCGTCCCGCAACAGCCTCCAGCACGCCCGCAACCTTGAGCCCACTGAGCAACCACACCTCATTCCTCCTGTCCTCCGCCAGCTTCCCCAAGACCCCGAGCGCCTTCTCCACCTCCTCAGGAAGCGGTGCCCCGGTTCCAGCAGGGGCGGTGGAAAAAGGCGCGTCGAGATCACCAAGCACAGCCGCCTGCGACAGATCCCGCCTCCACAGCGTGCCCTCAAAATCGACCAGTATCATCCTCTTCCTCGAGTGCTTGTGTTTCCCGACCAGCACGCTCACGCTCGTCCCGTTTCCATTGAATCCGGTTGGGGAGGTGGGGCTTGACCCGGGAGTCGCGAGCGGACGCAGTACAGTCGCGCCGGACCCGATGTCGTCGAGGAGCGAAGCGGTGTGTTCCGTGTTGGCACGCACGCAGCGGTTGAGGAACGAGTTGACGAAGGTCTGTGCTGTCTGCGTGGTGACGTGATTGTGCAGATCCTACGATATACAAAGTCAGTATTAGAGTTGAATCCACAGAAACCATAAGCGAAGGAATCAAAGAGAGTTATGGGGAGAGTGAAAATACAAAAAAACACCCACCTCCCACCGGCTCCTCGCCTCTTCCCTTCCCATACTCAGCGCCTCCCAGATCGCTCTCGCAGTCCCGCGCGCATCCCACGGGTTCACCGCGATGCAGCTCCGGAACCCGCTGTAGCTGTAGCTCCCTGTGAACTCGCTGAGGACGAGCACGCCGTGCCTGCCCCCTTCTTTCTCGCCGTCTTCCCCAGTAGCCTCCCCGTCCGCGCTTTCAACGCTCTGCGATACCCAATCCCAATCAGCTTCAACACAGCAAAAAAAAAAAAAACAACAACCCACCTCCAAACGATCCTTCCCCTCCTGGCACTCCACAAACTCATGCGTCCTGAGCGCCATCCCCTCGCGCAGGCTCGTCACGACAAACACGTCCGCGACCTCCAGCAGCGCGAGGTACTGGCTGAACGTCAGGTCGCCCGTGTGCAGGAACACGATCGGCGTGTACGTGAGCGTCGAGAAGCGCGCGTTGATGCGCGAGATGATGTCGGTGATGCCGCCGGCGGACGAGGACGCGAGCGCCTCGTTCGGGGAGGAGGTGTGCAGCGCGATCTGGATGAGCACGACGCGGTTCTGGAAGGCGGGGTATTTCTCGAGGAAGGTTTCGAAGGCGACGAGCTTGTGCCGGACGCCCTGTATGCGTATTCGTATCCAGTCGATAAATGGGGTGGGGTGGGTGTTGGTGTTGGGGGAGGGAGGGGAGGGGAGGGGGATAATGACCGTTGAGCACGCGAACCACACAAAAACATAGAATCCCACAACTCACCTGAATCTCATCCAGCTTGTCCCTCCCAACTACAAGCTTCATCCCCGCATACCTCTGTTTCAGCACCTGCACCCACTCCGCCACCTCCGGCTCGCGTCTTCATATCCCAATCATAACCATAGAAATAAGAAGAAAGTAGAGAGGAGAGGGGAAGGGGTGAGAAAACAAACAAGTCAGCAAACCCCATGTCAATCGACATTACACGCAAAAAAGAAAGGGTGCGGGGTAGGGGAAGAGGGTAGGGACCAAAAAGGGAAAACAACAAGAAAAGAAGACCCACCTGCGAATATGCAGCTGGCGCACATCAATCCCCATCGGGAACACGCCCACATCCACAAAGCGTCCGCGTTCAACAACGCCGTCTCTCACCCTGCCCTCTTCCTTCTTCTCCTTCCCAGCGCTCTCTCCACCGCGTCCCTGTCCGCGTCCCCTTTCCCCTGCACTCCCCTTTCCCGTCTTCTCCCCCGTCCCATCCTTTCCCCCAGCAGCAGCAGCAGCGCCACCGCCCTCCAACTTCTCCAACATCTCCGCGACAGTCAGCCCCTCGCCCTCAGGCACCTGTATCCCCCTCGGCAGCGCCTCAAAGCTCAATATCCTGCTAACAGTCTGCCTCCAATGCCGCGCATAGCTGCTCGTCTGGAAGCCCACGACATCCGCGCCCAGCATCCCCCGCAGCAGATCCTTGCGCACACTCAGACACCGGAAGATCTCCGAGCTCGGGAACGCGACGTGCATGAAGAAGCCGATGGGGGTCGTCGGCGGGATGGCGGGGGAGAGGCGGAGCAGGAGCGGGAGGAGCAGGAGGTGGTAGTCGTTCACCCAGATGATGTCGCCTTCTTGGTAGGACGCGATGATGGCGTCTGCGAAGCGCTGGTTGACGGCGACGTATTGGGCGTAGGAGGCGGATTCGTAGAAGAGCTTGGTTTTGGGCGCGTCGGGGACGGCGTAGTGCAGACAGGGCCAGAGGACCTGGGGGTGGCGTCATAGTTGAGTCATAGTTCAAAAGCACAGGACACGAAGACGGAAAGAGGAAGGAACAGAAAGAAACGTCAACGCACCTGATGACAAAACTCGTCATAGCAGCTCTGGAACTCATCGTCCGGGATCCACACCGGCAAGCTCTGCCTCTGCGCCAACATCCTCTTATCGATATCCGCCCGCAGCTCCTCCCCAAACCCATCCGTCGGCGTGCCCAGCGTGCCCACCCACAGCCGCTTCTTCATGCGATCGCCCACACTATCCACCGCGTTCTTCAGACCGCCATTGCAGTGCGGGTTCGGCTCCATGTGCCACGCCTGCACACCGCCTGCGCCGAACTCGCCGCTGTTGTTGTCCACTGACGGGGAGGTGGGCACGGATCCAGCGCGGGCGGAGGACGTCGCACGGCGGGACGTCGAGCGCGATTTGTTCCTGCGCAGGCGCGGGACGGCCTGCGTGTCCGAGTGTGTCGTCTGGTGCTTGCGCGTGAGCGGGGAGGTGATGCTGGGCGCGGCTGCGGGGTGCGCGGGGTCGTCGCCGGGCGCATCGGTGGTGTCCACTGCGAATCGGGTGAGCTTGTGGAACGGGTTCGTGGCCTCGCTGGTAGGCGAGCGCGCGGAGGGCGTGGCTAGCCGGCTCTGTCATCGTGATGAAGAAGAAGGTAAGAGTAAGCAACCACGAGATCGGTGGGTAATAGGCGCACCTTGTCTTTGAGATCGTCCACGATGCTCTTAAGCGGGAGATTGAGACTGGACTGGCGGGTGTGGGTGTTATGACTACTCCCGTTCGTCGACGTGATGAGCGCCGGCTTGAGCGGCTTCTTTACTGTAGAGTCCGCGGGCGGGGAGCCAGCGATGGCGGCTGCGAGCCTGGAGGACACGGCGGGAATGGTGTTTTCCGCATCAACCCGGGCCTGCACCTGCGCGATCGTCTCCCGGGAGTGCTGCTCGGGCGTCGGCGGGGAGGACTGGGAGAGCACCGCGGTGGTAGGCAGGAACAGCGAGGCGATGACGACTCTGTGGTTGCGGAAGGAAGTCATGATGATTGGTGAGTGAGTGAGTGAGGTGGAAGAGTGGTCACTGTATTACTTATACTGGAAACGACGTCACTCATCGATGACGCTCTGTGCACCAATTGGGCGGCACTCTCCGATCTCTTATCGCTTTTCGGGTTCAATTCATCCCTTGCCCATTCTCTTGTTTACGCCCATTTTCTCA
Organism: Psilocybe cyanescens; assembly: GCA_002938375.1. Classification (NCBI taxonomy): domain Eukaryota; kingdom Fungi; phylum Basidiomycota; class Agaricomycetes; order Agaricales; family Agrocybaceae; genus Psilocybe; species Psilocybe cyanescens. The sequence continues at coordinate 5,420 of NHYD01003383.1, forward strand.
CTTTGCTGCCCATGCAGAGTAGATCAGGCCCATCCCGACCCCCTCCGCGTCTTGCCACCCGCTTTTAGTTTCACCGAGACTTTGCCCAACCCAGCGCACGTTGCTCTCCCCTTTTGGTATTTTTAGCTGTCCCCGCTTCTTTCGGCCCGCCATCATTCTGTCATCCACTCATCGCCGCAGTCTCTCAGCTTTTTAGCCTTGCTTTCTCCTCTCCTGCGAACGTTGAGCTGTATATATAGCCACACCATATTCGCCTCCGTGGAAGTGACACGTATCACTCGTTAAAGTGCGGGATTCGAGTTCTAAACGTTGTTAAATGTCAAGGACATTGATCTTTCTCAGCTCTCCGTGAATGACTTCCAATATCGAGCTTTAACGAGCTCAAGTTCAGCATAATCCATAGCGCTCGACCTTGCACGATCTGGTCGATCTATCCGGTGCGAGAACTAGTCACCCTCAGAGGTAAATCAAGAGCCAGCTGTAGATAAAGAGCCAGCCATAGATAAAGAGCCAGCCATAGATAAAGAGCCAGCCATAGATAAAGAGCCACAAGAGCCAGCCATAGATCAGGAGCCGGCCGTAGATCAAGAGCCAGTCGTAGATCGTTTCCATGGTTGTCGTGCGGAATCTGGTGCATACTCCTGAAGTCGGTACGTTGGGCCGGTTGGTCCTCACTGTGTGTATTCCGATGNAGCCATAGATAAAGAGCCACAAGAGCCAGCCATAGATCAGGAGCCGGCCGTAGATCAAGAGCCAGTCGTAGATCGTTTCCATGGTTGTCGTGCGGAATCTGGTGCATACTCCTGAAGTCGGTACGTTGGGCCGGTTGGTCCTCACTGTGTGTATTCCGATGTCTTGAAGAAGGTTGACAGGTTTCCGGTGTCAGTCGCGTGTTTGACACTGAGTTGGGCTACGAGAGTCCACCGAAGTCCATGGATAGTCCTCGCCGCAGTCGTATTTCAGTCCCCTCGGTTTCTGCAACATTGGGCTGTATACCTAAGAAGCAGTACCTATTATGCTCTATAATGTGATAAAGAACGAGAATAGATTAGGGTGGTAAACATCTTAAATCCTGAGAAAATCCTAGGATCTCTTACTACTAGGACAGTAATTTAAGCACAGTGCCCCTGTTATCGTTCGAGGTGATATTTGGGTACTATTTCATCACTATCATCCCTTCTGCCAGGCCATCAGCAGAGGACTCGATCGGAGTAGTCCTGCGTAATTCGCCATCCCATCAATGCGAACTTATATCTTGTCCAACTAATAAGCAACAGTAAGATTTTGTGACCAAGTCATAGGTTATATTGGTGAAGTATATATCACTTGGGTATGTCCCACCGAAGGCTTTTGAATCTGTATACACCATGCAGAACATTGAGCATCACTCTGCTTCAAGGCCAGTCCTGGGTCTTCAAGTCAGTATCCGGTAAAAATACTTGAACACCAAAATATAACGTAACTCTCCCACATGTTGGATCAGGTCCTCAAAATTATCATGCTTTGGTCCCTAATATGCTTAATTTACGCCGGCTTGACATGAGATATGGTGCAATCTGTCTTTTCGTACTCCTTCTCCTGATGTGAAGCTCTTTGCCTCACCGATCGGGAAGATCTGTTGAACGACTTACGGACTGTTTCCTGTTACCCACTGATGTGCAGTTTCGTTCCGATCTCATTACCGAAGGCCGCGAACCGATGAGAGCTTCTATATCTCTTTTTCTTGACGGGATTTTTAACATCTCCTTTCCCTTACGGGAGTTTTTAAATGTCACATCCTACCGCTAGAGTTTTTATCGCAGCACTGCAAGCCATGTCTTGATATGATAGAGCCTCAGAAATTTCGAGAAACAACCCTTCATGGTGGTAACACAATAAATAATGGCATCAAAGACTAATCTCAGTGGGGTTTTTAGGTTTTGTTCCAGGTGGCTGCTAATTGCCTGTGAGGAGCTGACTCCTGAGGCAGACCAAAACCAAGTGGAGCTTTCTGGACATCATTACAAGCCTGGCTCCCGAGATTTACCACAGCCCCTTTTCCTTTTTCGTATTATCTGATCTTCAGAATCTATCTACACATGACTGCGATCCCTCTTTTCCTTAGACAGCGACTCCCGCTGAGCTAACGAGAGTACCAACTGTACTATGCATCAAATCCAACTAGTATATTCTCACGGGCACACTTGTGCTGTAAATCAGACAAGTCAATGGGGATGATTGAGCTTGCCTCGTGCCTATTGGGCTTGCCTCGTGCCCACTTTCGATCGAACGGCCGCTCAATCTATTTATAATAAATGACATGGACTTGCATAAATAGCAAAACGCCTTCCTGCTATCTACAACTTGAAATTACCCCTCCACTTGCAGAATGGCTACCACTAATAACTTATCTCACAATGGAGGGACCGAAGTGCTATCAAGCTCCGGCAGGTGCATAAAATATATTCATCAATTGTGCCCGATCCACTAAACTGATTCAACACAATTTAGACAACGCTTCTGGAGCACATCCGTCGAGTTCGCACACAAACATGGACCGAAGACTTACTTGGCGTTGGCGAAATTACATACCTGCGGCTTGTACGCCATTATACGATGTTATTACGCCCACAATTTCCCAGATATTGCAAGAACAGGGCATATAGACGTCAGCATATCAATAACACCCAAAACAAACAATTACACTGATGCTCGGACATGTAGCAAACGCTGATAACGGGATGGAACGAAGCCGTATACTGTATGGCTGTGAAATGGAAGTTTCTCTGTGCGCCAGGATGTGGATTACTCTTGAAGTATGTCACCGAGTTTTATCAGTTTTCATTACTAACTACTCATGTACCTAGTACATCCTTCGGATTCTTTCAAATCGCAGGCGTCAATAATAATATGTATGCACGAACAGCGGTCATGTGCACCATCATATCATCGGGTCTTGGTACCGCCGTGTCTGCGTCGTATATATGTCTGCAATCAAGTTTTCTTGGCCCCAGATTTGCTCAAGGATGGCTTGAGGTGATTATATGACGTACTTGTGAATTGAAATCTTCACTAACTGTTTCTTTTGTCTAGGCGTCTAATTGTCGCAATAGCAGGCAATCATTCAATTTTTTCATGTTCTTGACTCTGCCTTTCTCCCTTCTTGCATGGTAGGCTATCAGCACCGTAACATTTATTCATTAAATTTTCTTAGTGTGCAATATTAGGTCGATTTCTTTTGGTGTACTAACTTTGTTCATCACAATCTTCACTGATCCAAATCACACCTACACCGCCAGTCAAACCACGTCAATCATTACCGCTGTATTCCTATTCGCTTTGGTCGTGTTCCACACTGTCCCAGTAATCAGCGCTGCAAAGCAATTCAACCACATGACCTGGTAAGCCTCTGTGAATTTATACTGGGACGTAGTAGTAACGACTTGTTTCTCAAGGACCCGTTATAATAATCCATCAAACTGTTAGGAGAAAGAATTCAAAGGATCTTATGTTCATTCACACGCATTCAAAACATGTTGTAAATCTACTTCTCTTCTACGTTTTTATCCGGTCAGTACAACCCACACGGACATTATTTAGTTTTATTTCCACCGTCGCTTGCTTTCCATTGATATTGGACAGCAGAGTCATGTACACACCCTTCATAGACTGGTTCTATGGATAAAAATCGAGCTTTTTAAATTAATAGCTTACCAAATTTAGGAATCGGACTCGTCTGAGAGCTCCTTAAAAGGCTAGGAAGCTGGAGCACAGGCCTCTCTTTCATCGGTAAACCGTCAAGTATCGAAATCGATGGCGTGGTGTTTTTTTTTCACGTGTTGGCTACTTAAAATAGACATATATCGCTGACTGTGACAGGCAATACAGCTTGCCTCATGTGCTGTGAGTACTGCAGAATACCGAAGGCCCGTGATCAGCCGGTGAAGACGCGGATTAGCAATTGGAATCATAAGTGGCACAAGAATAGTTCCTCGCTTTAGATATTGTCCGGTGTCGTTATGGGTTTCTGGACAAGGTAAACGTTAATAGATCTGAATCGATAATTGAGATGGACGTACTACGCCAAGGCAGAAAGCTACATACGCCACCTACATATCGCACGGATTAAAAGCTATTAAAAGGTGTTTTTAAGGTCGCCCTGGATTGCCAAGGAATTGCATTGAAGCCACACACCCAATTGTACACATTTCATTCAAACTAACAAGAACTCTACCGAAGTAAATGCATGGGCCTACTGCTTGAGATTTTTAGTGCCTGTAGTGAACGTAAGGTCCATGTGCACAGATTTGGACCGTGGGTCTCTTGAATCAGAAGTATGATGTGCTGAGATCTTTTGGTAAACTTCCTGACTACGATCTGACAGTAGCTGGACGCAATTCCATTTTCGATGAATCGGCCATGCCACGAATCCCTTAGACACTACAAATACCAAACCCCACTCCGTTACTTGAAGTCAAGCCTACCAAGTTCAACCATTAATACCGCAGCATCGCACATCCCAGAGTAGATTTCAGCACCTTCCGTTCTTCTACAACTCGAATTTTCCCTCCTTAATTTATGGCTACCACCATCGACATGACTTGCAATGGAAGGACCAACGTACTCTCGATGTCGGAGAGGTACATAGAACAGCTTCGCCAATCTTGCACATCCCATCAAGCCCATTTTAGACTCCGCTTCTGGACCACATTCGTCAAGTTTTCCCACGAACTTAGACCTACGGCCTACATAGCCTTAGTAAATTTACATAGCTGCGGATTGCACACAGTTCTGCAATTCTATTACGCCCACAGCTCCACAGACAATGAAAGAGGGGTTGTTATGGACGTCAGTGCTTTGATAATGTCCAAAAGAAAGGGCTATACTAATATTCGGACATGTAGGAAACGTTGAGAACTGGATGGAATGAAGCAGTGTACAGTATATCTGTAAAATGGAAGTTGCTCTGTGCACCAGGATGTGGATTACTCTTGAAGTATGTCACCGAGTTTTATCAATTTTCATTACTAACTACTCATATACCTAGTACATCCTTTGGATTCTTTCAAATTGCAGGCGTCACGAACAGCGGTCATGTGCACCATTATATCATCGGGCCTGGGTACTGGGGTGTCTGCGTTGTATATATGTCTGCAATCAAGTTTTATAGGCCCCAGATTTGCTCAAGGATGGCTTGAGGTGAGTATATGACGTACTTGAGAATTGAAATCTTCACTAACTATTTCCGTTGTCAAGGCGTCTAATTGTCGCAATAGCAGGCAATCATTCGACTTTTTCATGTTGTTAGCTCTGCCTTTCTCTCTTCTCGCATGGTAGGCTATCAGCATTGTAGCCTTCATTGAGTAAATGTTCTCAATACACAATATTAGGTCGATCTCCTTCGGCGTGTTGACTTTGTTCATCACGATTTTCACTGATCCAAATCAAACGTACACCACCAGTCAAACCAAGACAATCGTCACTGCCATATTCTTAATTGTTTTGGTCATATTTCACACTATCCCAGTGATCGGTGCTGCAATGCAAATTAATTGCATAACTTGGTAGGCTTCTGAGAATTTATGCGGGGACCTAGTAGTAACAAGTCTTTCATCAAGGATTCGTGATGATAATTTGTCAAATTGCTAGCAGAGAAATCGTACACAATCACACTTGCATTTAAAGGTGCTTATAGGCTTCTGTAAACATGTTTCTCCATTTTATCACACGATTCTCATGTTTGCTACTGGTCTTTGAGAGTCACTTTTCGTGCCACTAATCTCAAAGATAGGTAGATGACCTTATTAGATATGCTATTGTGATTGGTAGAGCAGAAATGTGGCGGTTGTAGCCTAGCAAGTAGGTGAAAGCACAAAGTACTCTCCGCCCGGAGAGAGAGAAAAACCTCACACTTGTCTGAGATGAGCTCGCGACAGGCGGGTGGGCCCAAACATTTGATTTGCTGGGCATAACAAAAAAGTATTCTTTCAGACAGGACAGGCAATTGAAAGTGTAGGTTTTATGTAAAGCTTGATCAAAGCTTGACTTTGGGAGTGGTGGGTGGGTGATAACTGGATGAGCGAAGGTGACGTCCTTCGCGACAGCTTGGGCGAACGAAGGTGGTGGCACGGAAGAAAGAAGAACATGTGCCACATCACATCGTTTGCTCAAAGACTAGATTCTAATCATTCATCTCATTCTTCGCCCCCGGATAGAACAGTCCCAGTTTGACATGGATTTTGCCTGTCATGTGAGTATCATTTGTAATTACTCTTCCCTTTTGGTATTTTTAGCTGTCCCGCTTCTTTCGGCCTCTCGCTGTCTCTTCACCTTTATGTCCTCCTGCGGACGTTGGGCCGTATATATATCCTGTGGAAGTGGCACATACCGCACCACAGTTATCCATGAACGATCTACGGCATAGAGCCTTGGATTTGACTGCTGAACGTTGGATATGATTCAGAATGCACGCGATCTTTCACGCTCTGCTGACAGTTCTCTGTGCGGTATTTGAGTTATAAATGTTATAAAGCCTTTACTTACACTGCCGTGCGGGAATCAGTCGGTATGTCGGGCTGGTTGGTCGTCACTCAGTAAAGATCGATCTCACGTCAGAGCACGTGCAGTGCTTAACCTTCAGGTGGGAATCAGTGTGAATTAGTAGGAATCCGAACCCAAATTGTGCTGCGAAAATCCACTATCACCGATGTCGATGAGTTCTGCTCCATTTCCTTCACGGTGCTCGACCAATAGCACACCAAAGTCCATGGATGCATATGATCCCTGCCAATCCTCATACTGCCTCCTTATCTGCTCTCCATCCTCTCATGTGACACGTTGAGCTGTATAAATATCGATACGTATCACTCCAATTATCCATGGACGATTCAACTTATGATATCGAGCTTGGGATTTGACCCTCTGCTTCAAGTTAGACGTTGAATATGAATGCATGTGGCGAGCTCTTAGCAAGCCCTGGTGACAGGTCTGTGTGCCTGTGTGTCCGCTCTCTCTCGTGCGCGGTTGGATTTTTAAATAATGGATATCGGTATGCGATGTCTCTCAAGCTCTGTTGACGGATCTGTACCGTTGGCGAGAAGGATCAAGGGTCCAATTCGGCTTCTATCTGTCTGATTTCTGAGGTGCAACTGGGGTCCTTGCGACGGCTTCATATACGGGCAGTGTAATAACTCACTATGAACATTAGCCTACATGTGTCATCACTGGTGTCAGTGGGTATGTTTCCGTATATCTGTGGCTGATAATCGGACACTAGCAATTGTGCACCCTCAGCCGAACCTTTTTGCATTACACCATGGTCACTAGATTGCGACTCCATTGTACAGACGATAGATGGTGTCATAAGGTTTGGTATAATACCCTGCTGTAGTCAAGCCATAGTGTAATATTATTATTGACAATTTATGTTTGGAATTCTTAATTTTATTGTACAGACT
>NHYD01000329.1:0-23537 GCA_002938375.1 Psilocybe cyanescens
GCATCTCATGGCAACTTTTAAACTTTCTTTCATCCTTTTGCGCATCTTATTATTAATGTTATAGATGTATGAAAACTGGTGAAAACAGTCATTTAGCCACAGAAAAGCCACGAGCNTTAGATTTCTTCACAAACACTTAGGATGGAATGTAGGCATCTCATGGCAACTTTTAAACTTTCTTTCATCCTTTTGCGCATCTTATTATTAATGTTATAGATGTATGAAAACTGGTGAAAACAGTCATTTAGCCACAGAAAAGCCACGAGCCAGCCACGGGCCGGAATGACACATCAACATTTTGCCACGGGTGGCTCCTCGTGGCCCCACACAAACTGCCTAATGCCTACAACTAGCCTCTTAACAGTATATTTACCAGGGGATGTCTAGCAACTTCAAGGTTCGTAGAAGGAAGTATGTATGGAACCCAACAACTGTAATATTGTCGTATTTTCTTGGCTTGATTGCTATCATGAACTCGTGGACTGTTGTCGGGCATTATTGGCTAGTGCTGTCTAGCCAATATATCCATATATTACTTCGCTTTTAAGTATAGGCCAGCCTGTAGCTGGAGTCAACGCTCAGCGGAATATGGCTCCAGTGTCTCTCATAACTTTCTCAAATTGTAGCAGTTTTATTATTCCCAACAAGGTCTAGAAGCACGATCTGAAACGGCCACACTAATTAAATATAAGACGTGACAGTGGCGATTGCAAACAGGGTATCTCTACAGCAGCCTGAAGAGAAGGGAAGGAAAAGCGTTTGGTACATGGAGTCTAATTCAAATGGTGCGCACAGTGATGGTTATCTTCTTGAGGCCACAGAAGAATTAAGATTTTCGATGACCCCGATACTGACACTGCATGAGCAGCCAGCATATAAACGCGAGCACCGGAACTGGACGGAAACAGGCACCATGGTGGGCTCATATACTACATTGATACTACTAACTAAGAAATTCGTGCTGCTTTTTATTTTGTTGCTTTTCAAGTAAGTACGATAAAGGTTAACATAAGATAATCTCGACCCCAAATTTCGATTTGAGTACTAGTTTGGTACTGGGTTTAAACTAAATTTGCTTTAAATCTTGACTGAACTTGCGAATATACTACCAAATATTTCCAGCGGCCAAATTTGGATGTAAGTATCAAGTTTTGTGCACTCTTGGCGTTATGTTCGCGGAGAGTATCGGCTTTATGCTGATCCGACGAACCGGTCCGGCGGCATCAATTGGCGAGAATCTCACAACTGTATAATATGTCTTTTGTTCTCATCAGTTTATCCGTTCAGATATCTCGTTAAGCAGCTACAGCATTCGCAAGATCCGAGAGTTTACTGCAAGACCAACATCCAATATCTCTCCCTGTACACCAACAGAACACTCGTTTTATCATGCCTACGGCTACCGCCAATGGGTCGTTTTTGTTGCTTCCACCTCCAGAGACTGCAAGACCCTCGGCTTTGGCGGAGGTGTCCTAAGTCGCCGCCGGATCAGATCATACGCGGGAGATTGTCTTGGCGGAGGAAGAACATTGATAAGTAGTATCGAATGCCATTGAATCTCCTGCCAGTGCCATGGCGCTCCGAGACCCCACACAAAATGCTGAGAGTTTGACAGGTATGACTTCTGCGGAAGAGTATGTATCTTTCATCTTCCACTACGTTTTAATTTCCTAATCGTATGCTATTTCTTCAATTCCAGCGTGGACGGCGGTGAAGATCTTTTCATGACCGCCAAGAAGCCATACATGCGAAATGGGCCCGTTGGAGATGAAAAGGACTTTGACCCTCAAAAGGTGTAGTTCTGCTGCCGAGTTACGAGTGACCCTGTGAGACGGGTGATCGGAAATCAGGCAAAAAGCTGTCTCACGGAAATCTTACTACACATAAACTGGACGGTAGGATTGGAAGAAAACAGAAAACAACTCGCCGTTAAGCATATGCACAGAGAAATAAATTTTGTCTCAGACTCCAATGCACATTTGACACACTCTAACCCACACCGCTGAGTCGAATCTAGACGTGAACACGGAGCAGATTGGAGCCTTTGGGTGTGGGCTACTGCTCAGCATATTTCTTCCACGTATTAACATTTACTGAATACTATGGGAAGGCCGAACAGCAAGATCGAGTGATACTTTACATTGTCTGACAGTGTGTATGGCTAGATGTACGGCAACTGATAAGGATGCACTTGATTTTCCAATGAAATAACGAAAAAATGCAGATCGGTAGAGTGCACGCCTATGAGTTAGGTATGGGTGATTTAGCTTTAATAATTGGTAGGAAAAGAAAGAAGCAAAGGTTAATCTGGTCGGAGAGTGTGCGAGGACAAAATGCGATGGTCATTTGCCACTCGGCCGGATGTTGGTGCTTTTCTTCGTCTGCAAAGTACTTGCTATTGCAAAATTTCCATGGCCGACGTGCGCAGTCTGTCATAAGACCTGATCAGCAGTGTCCCGGGCGCTGGGTTGAATACTTCTATTCGGATGGCTTAAGAAATATATAAACCACTCTTCATGACGTACGAGAATTATGTAGGAACTTGTTAACTATATTAAGCCATGAACCCCAGATGTCTAATCTAAAAGTGGGTGTACGTTTTAAATGGAGGAGCTGAAGCACTGGGAGCTTCGTTAGGAGTGACATTCGTGTTCCAATACCTGAACCAGTGACAAGGAACTCTTTAGGATAACCCAATTGACGCAGTCATGGTCTCGTTCATGACTGCTTCTGGAACCTAGAAAATCCAAAGATGGTGCAAGTGGCCCCACGTTCAATATTATTATAGCACGTGCGAAAAGTCAATGAAATTCATCAAACATTTCCGTAGCATGAATACCGTCGCGGCCGGGTGAGTTGAACGTAGTCTTACGCTTATGCGTGTTCAACGCTCGCACCTCGTTTCAGACTGTAGCACCTGACTATACTCTCCGCTATTCTTTTGCGGCACTAATGCGTAGCCCGAGCTTCGAGCAAAAGACAGCCATTGATCTATAGTCATGTGTTGGAGACGGCGAACTGAGCTTAAATGAAAAGAAGCTGCGAAAAGGGGGGCGAATGTTATTTCCACAGCTCCGTGCAGAGTAATTAAAAGTCCAGCACGCTGAGCCACTTTCGACGATAAGTAAGTGAAAGACTGCGGAAGCACGGCCTTCCGAGATTCAAATCGGATCAGCGTTGTAGCATTGCTGAACATACATAAACCATAGAAATGTGGCAGGTCATTTGAATCGCAGGCGCATATATCATCCCGCAATGTCTCCAGGACGATACGACCGTACTAGGCCAGTTCGCCATCGCGTAGGTGGATGGCTACCCAAAGACCAACGTGTCCTCGAAGCATGGCTCGACAGGAAAATCAAAGCAATCGAGCAACGGAACCGTAAAGCCGCTGATTGGCACCCTGTTATCCAGGAGTTCCAGCACCTCATCGAAAGCGATGCCGAAATTTGGATGGGATTCCACCAAATGTTCGAACAGGTTCCGCTGAAGCCTCCTTACAACAACGATCCGACCGGAAAGCCGCAAGTAAGTTTTCATGAATACGCCTCGCAGTGTCTGGAGCTGATGAAATATGCGTGATCCAGGTACGCAATTATCTTGTGATGCTGGGCCTTTTCGACTTGATCATCAGCGAAGCGCCCGCATATGAAGACGACGATCTCGTAGGCTTCCCGATCAATGCCATCCTGGATTGGCCCATGGGAACCCCTGCAGGCTTCACGGCATTCGTCAACCCAAAGGTCAACGCCATGTTCCATAAAATGTTTAACGTTTGGTCTGCGTACCTTGAATCCCCTGCCTCGACTGCAGTCCTCACCAGCGATCCCGGTGGCTGGTTCAGTCCTGAAGCACAGTCGGCAATGCCAAATTTTGCGGAGACGTTCGTCTGCGATCCCTCGGCACCTCACTGGGGCTTCCAATCCTGGGACAACTTCTTCACGCGCTTGTTCAGACCTGGCGTACGCCCCGTGGAGCTCCCCGACAACGATTCAATTGTCAACAGCGCCTGCGAGTCAACCGTCTACAAAATCGCACATAAAATCAAGAAACGCGACCAGTTCTGGCTCAAAGACGAGCCTTACTCTCTTTTCCACATGCTCAATAACGATCCCTTAGCGGAACAGTTTATTGGTGGGTCGATCTGGCAGGCCTTCTTAAGCGCATTGAACTACCATCGATGGGCCAGCCCCGTGAATGGGAAGATTGTGAAAACCGTCAACATACCTGGAACATACTATGCGGAGTCTCCAGCCATGGGATTCGTCAACGAAGAAGGCCCGGACCCAGCTGCCCCCAACCTATCCCAATCATTCATCACGGCCATCGCTGCTCGCGCCCTGATCTTCATCGAAGCCAACAATCCAACTATAGGCCTCATGTGTTTTGTCGCGGTGGGCATGGCAGAGGTCTCGACGTGCGAAGTAACCGTGAAACCTGGGGACATTGTGAAGAAAGGTGAACAGCTAGGAATGTTCCACTTTGGAGGATCGACACACTGCCTCATCTTTCGACCTGAGACAAATATCCAGTTTTCCGGCGATTTCCCGGTACACACTCCTGTCAAACTGAACGTTGCTATTGCGACAGTACCATCGCCTGCGAGATAAGGGATAAGAATGAGAAGTGAAAGTTAAGGGTCGACATTTATCATGTATATTAGTATGAGTGGCTCAACTGAGTCCTTCAGAGCGAGACAAAGTATAGTCAAATTTGTACATACCGATAAAGATATCCAATGTTCGAGACAATATACTCCCTTCATACGCCACTGAGTAAATTTTCAATCAACAGCAGAGAAAATTTCTCTAATTGAAGATAGGGCCCAAAAATTCACGATATACAAGGCGTTCAAGACTCTGTGTCAACAACCAAACATTGACATCTGTCTGCACTGCAAACAATCACCGGCGAAGAACGGCAGGCTTCGACCGAAACGTGACAACACTACAAATTTTCTCCAACAGCCGAATAGGAAGCGCCGTTCTCGGTGATTGCCTCAAAAACAGAAATTTAACGGTCGGAATACTCTCAACATTTCGCAGTTCAGCACCTGGAATCCACAGCGAAGTCGTCCACATTCCCCTCTCCTCCTCTGCGTTCTTCTCCTCTGCGTGTCCAGATACACGAAGCCTATCGTTTAAATCAATACCTCATCTGAGCCCTGCGACCAACACAAAGCGAAGCTCCCTACTCCGGCGACAGACGGTATAAACAACGAGGGCTGATATTTCGACGAGGGGAACGCATTAGGAATGGCAGTACCAGACATGAGTCGGTTGATAAGTACTAGAATTCCCAGTCCCGCAGAGCTTATCTTGGATTTACAGAGAAGGCGACTACTTTCCTCTAGATCCTCTGAGCATGTCCGGTACTCTGATCCCTATGGTTTTCAGTGCCACCATCATATAATCAGCATAGCGAGGCTGGAACCATCGGCCAACGGGTTGTGGGTGGACGTTTTTGCCCTTGGACACCATCAAGACTTCAAAAATTCTCCCCAGATTCACTTTGACGTTGCGATACCGGTATTTCTGACACCTGTTAGCTGATCGTCCACGAACAGGCACTCTATTAATGAATCGATTATATATGAGTGCATATTCTTGATGGCTTTGATACGTTCAAACAAAGACCTACATTTATCAGCTCGCCCATCCACGAACGCCCAACGAGATTTGAGACGAGAGAAGGGAATTGTGTGCTGTGTATAGGCTGTCGTTACTGGAAGTGATACCAACACACGTCAGTTCGCTAAAGACGAGGCTGACCAAATCGAATTACCCATTCGAGTATTCCCGAGCGCTGATGCCCATATTCTGAAAGAGGTAGGGACACGTCCCCCTTTCAAATTTTGTAAAGTACTTATCTCAGCTGTAATAAACCTCTCCATTTCTCGATATGTATGCTGGCTGCCGGAATCCCTCGGTGAGTGCGTCCGAAGTGCCCCTGCTATAAATGAGTTAGACATCAGCGTTTATGAGAAGTGCATTGGGTGTCATGTCCAAACAAACTTGCGTCGCAGAAGAGAACTGATCTTTGTCTTGCAGAACACGCCTATGACGCGTATATTAACTCCACTCTCCCTCGGGCGCGATCTGGTTGAGATAAGCATCCGTTCCTCCCACCAGAAGTGATGTAAAAATCAACCGCAGCTGGAAGTCGCCACCCCGACCGTCCTCTTTCCATCCCACGCTACGCACCCCTATAACCTTATGACGTGCTGTACGAGTAGCGGACGCTAACATTGACTTTGGTGTGCACCTGCGGCTGTTCGAGAATGCAATCAACGGCAGAGGAGATATGGATGGGCACTAACCTCAGCTGAAGCTGCCGCTCCTATTATATTCTCTATACACATGCTATTGGCATCTATCGGCCAGCAGGTCCCGAGCTTAACGACCTTGTCGTATTGTGATAGTTGTCGTGCGCATCGACCCGGACCCGGGCGTCGAAAATGGATTTGAGGATGCGATTTCTAATAGGAAAAATGGGTTTGTGCAGCGTAAATGTCGATGACCGACGCCGGAGACACCGCGGTGTGTAATCAAAGCTGTGTCAACTGAATTTACAGTGCATATATTATAAAGCAAGACCAGCCCGATACGCCTCTAGCGAGCCAGTGCGCCCCAGGCTTATGCCAAAAAAAGACACACTTTGTTAGGCATATCTCACCCAGTTCCAGTTCCAGACGGTGTAAGACGACAAACTTAAAGGGTATCTCATGGTCTAAATGTCTCATTTAATTTGTATTTAATCCGGGGTTTGTTCTAGGTACCAGCGGCGGACGCAGATCTATTTACGCAGCACCCATATACTCGAAAATAGGATTAGTATCAATATATTCCCGGACTTGGAGAATCTTCCCATCCTTCAAGGTAAACTTTGTCAAGTTCTCGTTCTCGTAGTGTTGTCCCTCCGCTGGACCCTCTGCCTTTACGGAGTACTCAACGACCGCCTCGTGTTCATTTGCTGTGATACCGCGAATGTCGTAGGTGATAGAATTTGCTCTGCCGAATGCTTCTTTCATGTGAGGGACTCGATCTGCGAGTAGATGTGTTCCGAAGAACGGCAATTTCTCTTGTGGTCCAGAGATCCACCATGTAGCATCTTGTGCTGAGATAGTGAGCAGATCCTCATATTTGCGGTCCTGGACGATGGTTATAAATTGGGTGACGATGCGGCGATTATCTTCAGCGGACATTCTGGGTTATTTAGGGTGTTAAACGGTGATGGTGTTGGCTAATGGTAGGTAGGGGCTACATAAGTCAGCAATGCGGGCGAGAAGTATTATGGCCAACACTTACTGTCTGTTGAGTATAAAGCTGTTGGGGACATAAGTACCACATCCTGGTCTATTTATCTTATTTCAGCTCGCTGCGCAGAGCTGGTTGTGGTATATTTGGATTCGCAAGCTGCTCATGGGAGTGCATTATGAAACAGGAGAGCATTTTTTTGAACCGCTATCATAGAAACCTTTTCGTAAAGTCTGTATGATTTGGCTCTCTTGGTCACAACGAGTACTACGAAAAGTACTCGACTTTTTCTTCGTAATTTGGATTCTGCGCCGCGAATTGCCGCTTTCTACTCCCGCGAGTATTATCAGATGTATACCAATGAGCTACCCAGTCGAGTTTTGGCCAATGCTTTATTAAGAGTGAATAATATGACCGAGAAGTACCTGCTTACTTCAGTAAATATATCGCTTTTGCTCTGCTAAACCACTGCGTATATTTCAGCTGCTCGGCTATCTGCGAAAAAATCACACACCCCATCGGCTGCATAGACAATATTTACTACGTATGCCTGTGTCTAGACCCTTATCGAAAACATTGGCTGATAATCAACTCTTCTAGCAGCCGCGGACAACTGCAAACCGCGTGAGCCCATATGTAGGCCGGAGTTCGCCGTATCGATCTTACAACCCGCCAACTCACAGATTCCAATGTAGATCAGCGGATGCTTGTCAACCTGGCTATAGTATAGACCGGGTTGCGCAGAAAAATTCGCTATCAGAAAAATAAAGATTGCCTCTACAGTTCTACCGTACGCGTACAGTGACTCGGGCATATAGTGATCATTTCTCTACCCACAATGTCTCATGAAATGTGAATCAATGCATCCGTTCGCCGAGCTTGTTCATGGACGCTTGCTCTGTAACGCGACTAGATCTCACATTCTGATTAGATAAACTGCTCTTCCGCAGGCTATATGTGACGCGCCTGACAGTTTCTGTACAAAGTTCCGGACATTGCTCAAGAAATGAAACATCATGTGGCCGTAGTAATTTGAGAACGCAGAAATTAGTTTAAATGAGGAGTGAAATGGTCACCGACTACATAGCCATCGAACTTATTCTGAGGAAGTTATTCGGTGAACAGATCGCAAAACTACAGATCATCGGAGTTTCATTTCTTTCCCGTCAGATTGGTGCAACTTATGCATTATGGGAAAGAAGCGGTAGTACCCCTGGTATGTCTTCTTGACTACATATTCAATTGTACGTTAAGCATTACCGGCTTTCGACCTTGCTGCCCGTCCCCATGCCCCTGGAATTTAAGAGCTAACCATCCAGAGTAATATGTAACCCATTTGTATATAACTGAAGATTGAATTAGGAGAACACTTATTCATCGAGGTCGTAACGCCGCAACATGGAAAATTGCAAGCGAGTTAAAGGAACCTTGCAATGTGGATCCCCTTTTGTCGAGATCTTGAACGACAGTCCGGGCTAAGTATAAATATATCTACTCAGCTTTTAGGTCTCTTGTGGCATCATTGTTGAAGATATTTAACAAGGAGCACTGGTGTATGTACTAGGTGTATGAAGTTTAAGCATTCTCAAATATGTTCGGCGTCAAATATTGACGATGACGTCTAAATATACGACCACGACATTCACGGATTTTAGACACTTCTGTGACAGATCTCGTCACGCTTACAAGGACTTTGGTAATCTGCATTAGATTGTCTCGGCAAAAACAAACAAAGAACTATGTCAGACGAGAGTCAAAACAACACGACACCCCTTTAGGACGGCAGCGATACGCGCCGGAGGCGGCCAAGTCGAGATTACAATTTTGCAGAAGAGCTGGATATATCGCTCATAGCGTAAAAAGAAGACCTAAAGGATTTAATCCTGCTCCTTTCGATGTTCTCACTCATTTTTGCCCGGTACCTCATAGATTATGGCTCAATAGTAGGCAAGTGGTAAGGCTCTTCCGCGGAACTCAGTAAAACTTTTGGATCACATTTCCCGGTTACATCTTGTATCTGGACACCTGCGAGGCATCGAGTCCCTCTAAACGTAAGTAACACCTGCTCTCCGACTAGCTTGAAGGCCCAGGAATATGCTCTGCCTAGCGCTTGAAATTTTTGTCAAGTTATACACGCTGAGGGGAATGAGAAATTTCCATGATAAAGGCGTTTCATCAACTGCAAGGAGAATTCAAAAATGCGGAATAACGACTCTTGAGTCCAAATATACTTGCATTGAACGTTCGGGTCCGTCACACAATGCAACAAGGTCGATTCGGACCTCGTTGTCCTGGACATGTCCTCAGAGTGTTCAGGTTACAGAATTAAAAGAGTGGCTTGATTTATGTGCGAGCGCATCGAGTAGTGTCCCTTGGAGACACATATCTTCGCATTGTTATATTCTCATCACTCCGAAATACACACAGAACGGAGGCAGGCGTCTTATTCTGAGCGACGACCAGAGGATTGGCCGTCGTACCTGTAATGGGCTGGGAACCCAAGCACCAGCGTATACGTTGTGTAGCATGGAGCGATTCGTCCTCCCAGGCTACATTGCATGATCAAACGCAACTGTTCTATCAAAGTCAGCGTTTTTAATCAAAACGATATTCGGTGGAGTAGGCCAATTCGGCCTACCCTAGCAGCTCGTGTCTGGCAAGGCTCGGAATGCTCGTCGAGCGGCCACGCAGTATAGCGTTGCGGGCAAAGTGTGTTGCCCTCTCACTACGAAAGCGCGCTAGCACACAAACCGTGCACAGCCGCTGATGCGATCTACAGTATCTAATCTAATCCGCCCTCGGGCAGCTCGGCCCAGATGGCCAGAACCCACTACTACACCGGGAAATCCGCGCTGCGCTCCTAAGGTATGGCCACTGGCCACGAGGCTAATCATGTCCGGCGGTGAGAATTCACTTTTTTTCTGAAGCTCTCGCCTTGTTACTGCATTTTTTGCTGTGGAATTGGTACCCCGAAGCTCCAGCTTTCAAGACGGTCTACACGACCTCCTTTGTATCGTATGTTTTGGGCGACCATAGACGGCCACGCCCGAAAGGACTCCAAATGTTAACAAGCCAGCCTAGGATGATGATTTCCATTATTAACGACTATGTCAAAGCACAGATATGTTGCTTGAAATGCCCACGAGATTTATTGGTAAACTGAGAGTAGTCTAACGACTGTCCCGACATTTCCCTGGTCGATGTTCTTTAACACGACACCGGTATCAATATCAGACAGGAAGACAGATACAATTACTCACCATAGTCGCGAAGTATGTGACAAGAATGAAAGAGTCCAGTGCCGACGTCCACTTATGGGTAGCCATAGCAGCCTGTAATGATATCAGAAAATAAAGTCTAAACATGGATTAATACCTGGCTCACCAGTCTTAGCCATTCAGCAGCGGCCGTTGGCACCTAGACTCGAGGATATCAAGTTTTGCAACGGTTAGTTACCCCACCAATGAGAACACCTACATGATCAGTATTGTCGTAGAGTAACTGCTCAAGGGCATCGTATAGCGGAAAAGATCAATGGTACGCAATTGCTGACCAGGTGGACACTGCCACGAGCAATAGAGTAGTCACAGCGGACCGTGGTGAGATCATAGCCTGATTGGATACTTGGGCATTGGAACTTCTCGACAAACTCGTACTTCATAGTATTGAGGGATAGGGCTTGAAATCGTCAATATGGCTTGTAAGCAACGCCCGCTTACCGATCTCCATGGATCGAGAACATCACGACGGACATTTATTCGAGAATTTGGTTACCGAAAAACGAGAAGTAGGCAGTCGTATGGCTGGGATACCCTCAGAACCATCTTGGACGGATTTATCAGTGTTGCGGGTGATCACTCAGGCACGCACCAGGAAAGAAACAATGGCTAAGTGCCGAACAACTAACATTTCTTTGAGTTTTATTAAATGAAGCACCTTCCTACCGTTGACGACCAGGAGCAGGTCTATATTTTGCTTAGAAATCGTGATCTCAATGGGTGTTAGGGGGCCTTGGCACCGCTTCTCAAATACGTGACGGACCTTTGCATTAGATTGGATTACGGTTATCGCATTTCCATGACTTATTCATGTTTTCTTCCTTACGTTCTGAACCAAATATTATAGCCTCAAATGATTTTGTTTAGTGGGTATTACTGAGCATAAGTACAATCTAGAAATCCAAAAAGATGAAGATGAAGACTGGACGGCTCAGTGGTGCACCATTGAATGCTTTGGGCCATCCAAGGGGGAATTACCTCCCTCGGCATCAAGGCAGGGACTTGGGCCGGATCCGGGACTCCACCGCAAAACATAATCCACGACACAGCCTTCGTTTTCTGTTCCTTGCTCAACCACTACTTGTGTCTCTTGCCTTCGCATTATCACTCTCTTGTCCATGGATGTCTTGTAGCTTCACCAGCCAACTCCTCCCAGCCTACAAATACCTTTCTATCTTCAGCTCAATCCCATCCAAACCTGCAGTCTTCAAAGAGTATTCTAGAACACAGCATGTGTTTGCTGGCGAAGTTGGGCTATTATGTGTACGTACTCAGCCTTTTGCACATGTCTATGCTGAGTTCTGGGTCTATTTAGCCACTGTTAATCACCGCATACAATGTGATGACCGAGCTTTTTGTGTGGTCAACGAAGCTCAGAATATGCCTCTAACACGTACACTGGCTTGTTCAGGTGTCCCGGACTGCAACGAGGATGGATCTGGTGCTCGTGGTGCCTGGTAAGCCTTATTTTTATTGTCCAACGTTTCAAAGGTTCTCATCGGTATCCACAGATGTTGGCTTTTTCCTGTGGAACAGCGATAGCACATTGAATAACTCTTGTGAGTAGCATGATTCACAAAAGCTTTAAATCCTGTAACAGCTAAATTTATTTGGCCGTTGTGCCCCTGCAGTCCTCCCTGCTTAAACTGCAACTTGTTACTTCCCCACCAATATCGACAATGTCAAGTCATAACCGGAACCCAATGGGTAAAAATCAGCATCCTCCCGTTCGTAAGTCTAGCTTGCGGTTTTATCTGTAATATATTGTGCTTATGCAAATCTTTAGTAAAAGCTGACGACCCTGCTTTGAAGGCTGCTCTTGAGAAATACCATCGACAAGGCCTGACGTCCAACATCAGGATTTCCGCACTCCTTAAAGCTGACCACAACATTGACATCAAGTTAGTATCTTATCTTTATCTCGTCAAACTCACCTGTGTGATACTTCTATTCTCTAGGGACTCTGCTGTTAAGCGCCGCCGCAAGGAGCTCAACCTCATGGGCAGTCGTGTCACCACCGCCACCATACCCTACGACGAAGCTCTTCAGCTTATTCTTTCGCAAATGGATGCAGACATCAGCAAAGGCCGTGGCCTTGCCAATATCAAGAAACGCATTGAATTTGACGATGGGGTACACCTTACCCGTGACTTTATATCTGAAGTCATGCATGCTTTCGATCCTAAAGGCTTTGACCACTGAGAACCTGGGTCCAAGAAGATAATTCGCGTGAAGAAAAATCCCCTCGGCATACATGAGCGCTGGGCAGGTGATGGCCATGACAAGTTATATTCGATTGGTTTTCCCATATGGGCAGTTGTAGATGATGCAACTGCTAGGTGCTTGGGTTGTACCAAGTAACCGCATGGGAAGTGTTATTGCTTATCTGTTTCTTTGTCTTGTCGAAGACATTGGAGGTCAGTCATTCTAGTGATTTTACTGTTTGAATATTATCTCACTCGATAAATATCTCAAGGCCTTCCTTTGGAATTCTCAACGGACTGCAGTTCGGAAACAACACAAATATATGGTATTCTTACTGCGCTAAGGTCTTTATGTCATTTCAATATTGTAAGCCAGTTACTAACGTTTTTTCTTTTGTTTCAATGTAGAGAGATGTTTCATTCTGATATTGACCCTTTATTACTTCCTGCCCACCGTTATGTTCGCAGTATACACAATATTGGGATTGAGCGCTCCTGGCTTTGCTTGAGGCTTGAGTTTGGGAACAATGCAGTACTTGCATTCTGAAGTGGCATTGAGGATGGAATTTACAATTCCTCAGACGCAAAGCACTAGTATGTTTTGTTTCTTTTCAAGATTTATTAACAGCTGATCTGACAGTTTTCCCTGGTATCCTTTAGTGAACTCTGTCAATGGATTTGGCCGAAGCTCCTACGTCAAGAGCTTTCAGCTTTTGTTGAGTTCAGAAATGGTGTTCGAATGCGTAAGGACAAGAATAAGCCAGGCCCATCTGGTTATTCACGCAATGAGGCGTTCAGCCTCCCGCATTTGTGGGGTGGTGTAAATTGCTTACTTCCGCTACCAGAAAATGGTCTCGCAATTATCCAAGCATTGAAGGAGGCCCTTGGTGGCCCCTCATTACTTGAGTTTGTGACGCCTGAGTTTGCTCAACAAGCAGAGGCAGCATATGAGGAGCTCAGCGTAACTCATTTGACAATGGAGAATGTCTGGCTTGTATTTTGTGATCTTTTGCCCATGATAACCATCTAGCAGATGCCCCATCCTATCCCATTCTCATATCCTGTTGTACGAACACATCAATCTTTTTTGCTGAATAATTATTAAGTGGCTTGTGATGGTTGAACTGAGGTTCAGGTCTCGATGGGGCGCAGGTCTGTAAATTAATCGTTCGACTTTTAATTTTTTTCAATTTCAAATCTCTTCTCCACAAAGCTTAAACGCTGCGGCTAGATAGCCTCAAAGACACCAGAAGCTCACAACAATTCATTAACGATGACCACATGTCAAAAATGCAACCATAATTTTCTTCGACTCAAAGAGAATCGAGACTGTGCAAAATGTAGAGCCAGAGTACCTGGACTCTCAAGATCAGAGATAGCGGCTCTTAATGTAAGGAACAGTGCTGTATACTGTGCATGTTTCTGTCTAAATTTGATAACATAGGAAAAGCCACAATGTGCTACTTGCAGTGTATATTCAAGCAGCATAAAACATCCGCTGTGTGCAGTTTGCATTAAGTTTTACAGTGTGTCATTTCATGAACTGCCAGCTTTTGAACATTATAATGACTTGAATAACTCTAGAGGCAGCACCGGATGTTCCTTCGTTTGTCTTAAGGTTGCGGGGAATGTCAGGTATCCTTTTTGGTGACAGCATAGAAGACGATAATGCCGCAGGAGCGGCTATTACTACTGAACAGGAATCAGACATTACTGAACTCACATCTTCTATTTTTGCCCGTGCAAAGGTTCACCAATCGCAGGCTTCAAAGCCCCGGCTTCATAATAGTGTTTGCACTACTGGATCGACAAGCAACTCGTCAAGTTCTGGTTCAGACTTTAAATTTCAGAATCTCAACAAAGCCCAGAAGGTGTTAGCCGATCGTAAAAAGAAGGCGGAAGAAGGAAAGCTTACTGAGGTTGGAATAAGAATTGCCGCTACACTTTGGATATTAGACAATTCTTCAAGCTCGAAGAAGAGTAAGACCCCTACTATGGTATTATTCAAACCCGCATATGACCTACTACACCCTAAAAATGCTAACTTAAACCTATTTCTGTAGGTCACCCCCCTCCGCGTTGTTCAAGTTTTTGATCCAAATCGTGAAACAGGATCAGTTCTTGACAAAATTTTTGGATCTGTGAGAGACATTTTCCAGAAATTAAGTCCAGATGAGGTTTCACTCAGTTGGTAAGCTCCGTTATGAGTTTCTCTGCTTTCACAATTTTGCGATATTGAAAACTCTTTACTAAGGTCCAATATAACATGCTATGCTCACGAGAATCAAACAAAGTATTCATCGTTGGAGCACATTGATCGCACAAAATCAATATCCTTCATTTTTAAGAATGAATTTGTTCTCAAGAGACTTGGGCCTACCCGCCAGCTAGAAGATCGATTTATCGAAATTCGGTTCATCTTCACAAAGGGTGAAAGGGTCTGTACTTTATCCCAATTTATTACTTACACTTTTATCAACGTACTAAAACTGATTGCCTTTTTTGTAGAAACAGCGTATGGATGATGACGACAAATTAGAGTCACGCCAACTCCAGTCCAGTGGACTGTCCCTCGCTTCAAAGAGGAAGCGACCATCATCCCGGACTTCCACCTCATATGAAAGTGCAGCATTGTCTAGTCTAGCCAAATTGAAGTCATCAACTCCACGTCGTGAAGTCCTTAAAAGTGCTTTCAGACCACCAACACGGCCAATCATACCAAGGTCCAACTGGTCGCGAGACGTTGAGATGGTGATATGCAACTTTACCAGAACCAGTGCTCATTATATTCAAGAAGAACCAAATAGCGGCCAAGTTGCAATGGAAGCCTCAAAAAAGCGAGAGGTAATTGAAGTAGCTTGCCCATCTCTATCAGAGGAAGGAGGAGCTGGATTTGTTGGGAAAGGGTCAACAAAGCGGGGTATTTATGTATGTCCTTGATCTTTCTTTGCTGGACTTTTCTCGTTTACTTCAGTATTTATTTTAGGCTAGGTTCGAAGGACAAGAATACGTGATAACTGTGCCAATCGACCTTCAAATGAGTCACTCCGATGTCCAGGATATTCTCGAGGCTGAGTACAAACTCTTGTGCCAGTGTGATGCCTTCAAAAGCACATTTGATGCACATGCAGGAAGCAAAGGGGTCATAAGTATACCAAGTGCGCAATACCTCTTCACTTCTATGACATTTAATAATCACACTTATCAACTTCGCAGAATTTTATTTCAATTTCAAAGGAGCAATACTGGGCCAGATCATACCATCCCCGACTTCAGGGAGTCGTCCACTTCCTTACCTCCATTTCTTGGCTACTCCTCTTCTACCATGTGGACCTGTCGATGCACCTGTAAAAAAATTTACTGGGAATGGATCCATTGGGAATGCAGACGACCATATTACACGTGCCATTCATGCATTTGCTCATTTTTCCGTCCTTTACTCTCAGGAAAATCTCCTTTTCTGTGACCTTCAAGGCAAGATACCTTCGTGATTCATACAAATGACAGAACTGACCTTGTATTTGTATTTAGGAGCCCTTGATACGAAGGGCCACATGTGCCTCATTGATCCCCAATCTCACACGTAAGTCGCATTTTGTTTCTACACTACCTGAAGGTCTGAAGTCTTCACAGCTCTCAACCCAATCCAACGCATTATTGGGACAGGGGTTCAACTGAGATAGCGAATTTTTTGAAGCAGCATCAGTCCCCATGTGCCACCAACTGGATTTGCGGTGCTTTGAATCTGGACAATTTGGTTTTCGAACCAAACGACGAGGCAATGAATTCGGAATCTCCACCAAAAAAACGGCTAGCTGGCAGCCATTTGTCAAGAGTCATAAACAGCCCTGAGGCTTAATTCCAACCACTTAAAACTTCTTGTAAATTTGAATCGCGTGTAGA
Source organism: Psilocybe cyanescens (assembly GCA_002938375.1). NCBI lineage: Eukaryota > Fungi > Basidiomycota > Agaricomycetes > Agaricales > Agrocybaceae > Psilocybe > Psilocybe cyanescens. Next base: position 16,642 of record NHYD01000329.1, read on the forward strand.
CTGTAAAATTTGAAATTGAATGCACTTCTTCCATACAAAGCTTGCTACCTCAATCGCTCCAAGGATTAAGATCACAAATTTCCACAATGGCACAACACGAACATAGTTACATACATTAGCCACCGGAACTCTATGTCATTAAGCTTGACTTCGCCTTTACCCTTTCTGACCGTGTCCTAATTGGTGCCCAAAGTTTTACCCCCACTTTCCTGATAGCCCTTCATCATCGCCCATCTGGTATCTCCGTCAGCATTGCCATAGATCTTCTGGAAGGAGTCGAGGGTGCTGGCTGTCTCCTCCGACATTGGGATCCTCATCGGTCAATTTCTCTTTTTCTGCGGAAAGGATTTTGGTGGTTATACCTCCCAATTCTTCTTGGGTTTCCTCACGCCGATGGAGGCAGCCAGTGCAAACGAAGTACTTGCAATAGGTGCAGCAGACAAAGCTTAACATAACACAAAATTAGGGTCCTTCACGCAACAGAAGAGGGGTCAGACAGCTTACGACCTGGGTTATCTCCACCTAAAGTAGACCGTCCGCCCTGAACGTGTTGGATGAGCCAGACTTTGACCTGCACCTTGCCCACTATGAAATTGCTCACATTGGGGTCAATCCATCTGTTCAATGGTTTGAGAACAAGAGGCATCTCACGGTTCACGATGTGTGTATGTAAACTGAATTCAGAGCACGTTTAGTTCAATAAAATGAAGAGGTGTCATTGATGTACCTTTCTAAGCTTGAATTTGATAAATACTTGGGTCGTGTCTGTGCCGCAGTCAAATATCGACAGTGTCATTTCTCAGCTGTCTCGTAGAACTCATGTCTTCAGAGAGCGTGATTAGTTGAGGAGTAATGAGAGGACAGTGAAATTACCTGAGAGCAGTCATTTGGTCACACAGACGGATAGATAGCGAGTGTCATTTTGTTGCTGCTCAAGCCCGTGCCAAACGTTGAACCACAAAGCGAGTAAGCCCTGCTTCAGGTTGCAGATGCAAATGAGTCATACAAAATGGACAGCAGAAACATACACATACTAAAGCTGCCATCTCCTGTGTGATACCCTTCTAAAGGACCATCGCAGAAATCGTCAAGCTCTTGCGTTTATAGTAGGTTGTCGAGAGCCCTAGCTACACATTGTGAATTGAATGTGAGGCGCAAGTAGGTGCATATGTCGTGATAAGAGAGGAGACAGCATAGCATAGTTGATATGAAACCAGGACGTGAGAGCAGTAAGACATGAGAGGAGGCGCCGAGACTCAGAGAACGCGAGAAGTCCTTTGTCTCGAAACGTGTCAGCCATCTCTACCGTGAGAACCGCCTTTGATTTATTATATAGATTAGCTACATACCTAGATAATATCTGTGACCATCACATCAGGCATCGCGAGTCAGGACCCCAGCGTGCTAAAATTAGTTCGTCGAGCAAAAAGATAGACCTGCTCCTGCTCGTCAACCGTACCTTCCACATCTTTGAGTTGAAGACTCTCTCGGCGTTCGGATATATATGGACCACCGGCAGTAGAGATGGGGCATGTCCGCGGGTGAATGGCCCCTGTCACCCGCAGCATCAGACTCTTCGAATGGGGATGGTAATTTAAGTACACATATTCCCTTCGAATGAAAATTATTTGCATCCGTATAAGTGGTAGCGCGCTGACTAAGGGCTCAACTTTGCTCACAATTATTCAGGAACCATCTCCATTTCGTTGCACCAATTTCTTCAACAAGCTTACGGTGGATGAGGTCCATAGTCGACTGCGCTTAGAGGCTTGGATGTTTTCATGGGTAGCCTATTAGGATGGCGTCTATATGGCGAGCAGCGACATTGAGACAAGCACCCCTACCAGCATATGGCTATGGGTAGAAGCAGCACGGTCTGCGCGCATGCAAGAGTGCTTTACACTGTGCGATACCTAACTTGCAGGGCTTCTAGAGCGTTGTAACTACAGACCGTGACGCTTGTTTAGCAGACTACGTATCGCATTGATATAAATGTCTCCCGTAACTTCAGTAGGGCGTATTGAGGTGAGAAGAACCGAGAGCAGCCATGCAGAGACGTGGCAGAACGAAGCATAACAGAGAATTTCCAGCAATTTCTGGACAGCGCGAGTATTTATATACAAATGAAAAGCGGGATATGGGGACATGTATATAATGATGTCCTGCATCGTGAGTATTAAGAATTATAAGATGGGATGAATTCAGTGTTCGGGGGAGGTCAAAAATTGCATAAGCTTTTTGCGATTTTTGCCCCAGGAATGCGTGGGAACTGCTCGCTACAGGGATTTAAACTCAGATTTACGGGTGCGAATTGGCGGATCCTGCAGCCGCCGAGCTCGTGACTCATCACGTTTCGGCTTGAATTCGTTCCGTGATCTGAGCCCTTCAATCAGTTCAGTTCCACTTCATGCTGAGAGCAAAGTGCTGTCAACCACCAAGCGGAACAAAAAAATAGTCATGAAATTGAACACAGAAGCTTCTAACGCGAAGGCGAGTAGACAAAAGGTCCTCGAATGTTTCACCGTTCATGTTGGCAGCTGTACTCTCAGGTCAGCGTATCTGTCCACGTCAGACCTACTTTTCACCTGCTCGACTTCTAAGGACTTAAATGAGCGCTAGGCAACGCGTTTCTAAACTTCCAAGCCGATACCAAGACTGGTGGTCTCGGCGTTCAATCTGCATCGGCGGTTTCCAATGTCTGGTGTGGCGTCGGTATTTGCATCTGTCAGTCTGTTCTTCATTGTCACCTTCACGGTAGTATCTTTTTAGACACCCTATATATTAGACTGGTGTATTCATATCCTCGGAAAATCCACTTCTGTGTGCACTTGTTCTCTTTCTCTCGAACTTTGTCCGTGTGCCCATGCTGAATCTCATCAACATCATTTGACCTCATCTAATCTAAAGTGATTGAGACTGGATCATCTATCCACTCGGAATTCCTATTTAATCTACAGTATTTTATGCTATCTATGTCTGCGGCGCAAAATATGCTCGCTCACTCTCATGACATGTCCACCATGCCCGTGGACTTCCGCACCTGTCATCACCCCTGGGTTTTGATGCAGGACTGTGCTCTGCTAATCACCACCGCTCGGGGATGATAGTTCTCACCTTTTAGCTAACCCAAATGTCGCAGTTTCTGCTCTAGTTGATTGTGTTAGCATTCTCCCACAGCAATGCCTGCCAGACTTTCCTAGGATTGTCATTGAATACTTCAAGCATAAAGCGTCAGCCAGGGCGGTCCAAGGCGAGCAGAATACTCGCATGGGTATATTGTGTTCTGACCGAGGTGCACTCGCATTCGCTGATACAACTTGCATTATCAGGTACTGGGCTGGTTCCTTGGCAATATGTAAAGGACGATGGCCTATGAAATGATATTGTCGATCCGATGCCCCCACCTTTACACGGCTGTTACGACAATCAAAGCAGTATCTATTTATGTTACTACATCGGTGCACGCTGTGGCACATACCAGCACTCTAAAAATATCGTCCATTGAAGGCTGAATTAAGACTAATAAGGGATAGTCATAAGGCACTTATTTTGCTCTCGCCATTTCGCTTCCCTTTCTCCGACTCGCCTATGTCCTCCATGGTTCACGACATTCGCGCTGATTCCATGAAGATTATGAGTCAGCCCTCAAGCCAGCTTTTGCGGAACATACAAGTTCTCCAGTACACCAAACGTACGCCTTCGTTGAATGGTTCCGCATCGATAAATGAGTGTTAATGATATCCGCAGTGGGACCTGCTGTTATTTTTATGTACGAATATGGTACGTACGCAGACGGGGCATAATCTGGTCCTTGTCTTCCTTTCGCTGAACATGTCATATATATATTCAGTCATAACGCTCGACAGAGAGGTGAGACTCGTACATCCTATGTCGCTACACGTTGTGACTGACTCTGCGACGTAAAGGTCGAGATGGTCTGGGTAACGGTCATTTAAGACTCGACGTTATGAGATCGTTTTAACAGTGATAATTGTCAGCCGAGTAGATGGACGGTTGCTAAAGCAATGTTCCTGCTGGTATACTAATTTCGTGCTTTCTTTCCGTATACGTACTCACCCGATAATCGTTCCTCGAAATAAATCAGAATCGGTACTACTTCCTGGTTACATCCATGTGGGTGAAATGAATCAAGCGGCAGTTATCCTCTTACTCAGACGATCTTCTTTTTGCCGTATAGAGTGGAGCTTTATGGTATATACCACTTGATCGTCTCATGCCATGAATAGGAATAACTGAACAGCATTGCACCCATATCTAGCGTTCTTCTCTCTGACAGTCACGCAGACGGTGCGTCTCCCGTAGCAGCTGTAGTACGCGCCTACTCAGACATCATGACCTAACGTGATTTGAACTACAGTTGTAAGGAATATCTTCCCCTCAAAATGTATCATTTACCCTCTCTCATTCGGGATCATCGCGTATCTTAGCTGTGGGTGGTCGTCCCCTCATGTTCATTTCATGCTCGGCTGATGTTCTGAGAAATACGATGCTCATGCATTCCAGGCGATCACTTTATTTTGTGGCAGGCGTGGACCGCGTTGGTCGTTCCCATGATAACCCAAGGTACTCTATGTTTTCACATCGGAACCAACAGGCACAATATGATCTCGAAGTGATTCTGCAGATCCGAATATACGCGTTATACTCACTGAACAAGCGAGTCCTCGTTTTACTTGCATTTTGTTTTACTGCATGTTCTGCGATTGAAGCTTGGGTTGTATGGACAGGAACCACAACTACCTGTGAGTTCTCGATGCTTACCGACGTGATTTGCTGATTCAAAATTGCATTCGCTAACACGATGTCTACTCCAGTGGGGGTAATAGCTATACCCGGGGGGACATTTTGCGATTCCCCTGCAGGTAACAGTCGTCGATTCGTCAGATTCTGGATCCCGGCTCTTGCCTTTGAGAGCGTGCTTTTCATCATGGCACTACTAATAGCCGTACGTGAGCATCGAGAATCGTACTACTGCCTCCCGCGTCGTGGAAAGAGTCTCATGGAAGTCATGATTCGAGATTCAGTCTTTTACTTTCTGGTGTGAGTGTACAACAAGAACGAATGTTCGGAATTATGGTCAAGCCATTTATGGTTCTTCGGCAGAATTACGGCCACATATGTGACCTGCTTGGTATGGTGGACAATGGCACCAGTAAGCTCCCACAAGCTTATCTTCAAATATATCGCATTAACATCTTGTCCTTTCAGCTCCCAATATTAGAAATCCCAATTGGGTTTTCGACCGCCATCTCCTCAGTATTAGCCAGTCGAATATTGTTCAATCTTCGAGCAGCCGCGATGGACGATTCGCATATACATATTGGTACACTTCCTAGCTGAGGCGTCATGCTAACCTGGAACACGGATTATAAGTTGAAGGACCAGGATCTATCGACATCTCGTCACTCCCGCTTACATCCCGGAATATCGAAGACCATGATTTATGGTTGTGATACCCCTATAGTGCGGAACGCAGTTTGGAACCCGGCGCACGATCATTCTTTTCGCTGCCTCAGCATAAAGGGCCACGGCATCGAGCGTACGCGTACGAGCGAAATCCGGAAACCACATTCACCCCGCATCAGCCGAAGAATAAGCAGAAGATGAGATAGGTTAGAGGTCATTCGCACAGTAGCGATAGGGGTATCAGAGGAAAGTAGGGTGATACAGAGCTGGAGGTGAAATAGCCTGAGAGCCAGATATCGGCCATGGGAGTGATTTACAAGGCTGACGGGTCGTCAGAGGAAGCTCAGTCTTAAAATCGTTTGGCTATAATGAGCTTCACTTTAAAAATGGATACATAAAAAGCATTCATCTTGGTAATAAAACTATAGCTTGCAAGCCCTCGTCCTCGGGTCTCTGGAGCCGTTCTGATCACCATCCTACGTCCTATGATTTGAGCATCTGGTCTAACTAGCTGTTAATCGGTTGCCTATAGACTGCAGTAGAGCACAAGTTCAAGGACTGCTGAAGAACTGTGAACTTGGGAAGAGCTGTAGGTGCGACATCAGAGTAACTTTGAAACAACTTACCAAAAACATTTTCTCAGGAATTCCACATCCCGTGATGTTAACGCGTCGCGTCCTATTGCATCCGACTAGACTCGCCAGCCAGTCACACTCGCGAGCTCTAGTCACATAGCATCACAGGAGCACATGATCAAGCAAGGAGCGAGCTCGCGAGCGGACTGGGCCGTCTCGGGCTCATTTTGGGTGATGGCCATTTCCCCCCCCCCAATCTTGATGTGTCGACTTCGTCAAAAAAAGGTGGCCACACCTCAAAAAAAGTGCTCAAATTGGGTATACATAATACCATTTTTTTTTTGCATTTTGGATCGAATAAAATAGTTTCTAAAAGGGTGATTTTTTTTTTCGAAAACTTGGTAAATATTGACTGTACTGCGGTGTAGCTACTTTGGGGTATTACTAAATGAGGACTAGAAGTCATCATACAGTGTTGGTGCAAACTCCATTGAGGCTTTTTCTCATGTTCGTTGTGTACGAGGTGCTGTAGGTGCTGTCTGAGATGGTGCTGACAACGCTGGAGCAACTGTATGAGCAAGTTTGGATGGGGACTCTGAGTGAGGATAGTGAAGGAGAAGATGCTTTTGATGTCGAATAAGGATGTCGTTCGGCAATGGGCGTGGTTTGGACGTTTGACATGGAGCTCCTCGCGCACGGGCCTGTCAACAACAATGAAGTCCATCACAAATTTTTGAAAAAAAGTTATATACTGAAATCGACTTAAAATCGACTTAAGATTCAATATAAATAACTTGATATATATATATACTTTTAACACTTTTTTTCAGACTTCGAGACGCTTTTCACTAAGCACAACAAGATTTGGCGGGCTCCGCCAAAAGTGGCCCGAGA
>NHYD01003384.1:0-19729 GCA_002938375.1 Psilocybe cyanescens
GGACGGCCCTCCTCACGCGCACAGACTGTTATTTGATCATCCATAGCCCTCATCCTCTTAGAAGCTGCAACTTATACCAACAAATATCCCGCAGTGACTTTGACTTTCATCTCAAGTTTGTCCCCAAATTCACTGCCGTTGTACCAACTCATACCTTCCGCTCGTCGTTATCTCTATTTCATCTCTCGACCATCGCTTTGTCATCTTCTGGAGAATCCTCGATATAAATCTCTAATTCATTCCACACTATAGCCATATTCAAATCTGATTATGGCCCGGAAAACACAATCTGTGCTTCCCTCGGAATTGCTGGACTCCGTTTTCGCTTTCTTACACAACGATCATCCTTCTCTTCGGTCTTGCGCAGAGGTCAGCCATAGATTCTCCGAACTGGTCGAGAGACATATCTACCGCGAAATCACAGTAGCACATTACGAAAGCAGCGGAGATCTGAATGCTTTTTCTCCCAGTCATATTTCCAAACTCTTAGCAGACAAGCCCCGTCTCGTGTCTCTCGTTAGGTCTCTCCGGGTAGTCATGGTTCCAGCAGATGCATCGAGAATATATGCTAGCGACGAATCCATTGGTCGAATCATTTGCCTCTTCTCAGGACTTACCGAGTTTTCGCTGGTTGCATCAAACACCTACAGAATATCGTGGGACACATTTCACATGGTTCTCCAAACTTCCTTTGTTCAGATACTCCGGTTACCCTCGCTCGAGTCTGTCGCTATCAAATTCATTCAACACTTCCCTTTACGCCTCCTGGGATACTGTATATCTCTCAAGAGTTTGATTTTGTACCGAGTCGAACATGCACATCTGGATTTATCTTCAACATTGGCGTCCATTCCCAGTTCCACTGGCGCTCTCTCCAGGCTTCAAGACCTGGAACTTTCTCAAACCGTGTTCTCTGACTCCAACATAATATTTTCATGGCTTATATCCACGCAGTCCCCGTCGATTAAAAATCTCCGCATCCTTCGTATCGAACTGGGACCTATAAATAGTATCTTGTTATTCCAACCCCTCCTAAACGCGGGATTTGTCCAGTCTCTTAAGCATCTGTATGTAGAGGCCAGCTTTAGAGGTATGCACGTACAGTTATCTTAACTTTCCCTTCCACATCCTCACATAAACTCTCAGTTAAAACCACTTACCAAATTGACCCCAACTCTCAAATTTACAGAACACACTCTCTCGCTAGTAGCAAAGTCTGGGATCTCTCTTCACTTCATAATCTTCAAAGCTTAACGATAGCGGCAATTATTAACTCATCGGCCTTAGTCAACGTACGTGGTATGATGGATTTCTACCTCCTCTACATACCCCTCCCCTGGATCACCCAACTCCTCCAAAAGCCATCCCCACCTCTTACTCGGCTAAGCCGGGTAGTCCTCAAACTCACATTTGAACCAAAAATGCACGTGTTCTTACTTGAAAGAATCGACTGGAAGCCTCTTGTGGACACCCTGCGGGCGCTCTCTCAAGATTATGCTCTTCGCGCGGTTGAATTCAAATTGATGTGGAACGCCCGGCGGACAGACATCGACGTCCAAGATATCATCTCAAAATTGCAGGATAACCGACATCTTGCATCGCTGATCGAAAGTAATATTCTGACCATCTATACTAGTGACTTTTAAGTCTTTTGTATGAATATTGAACGATATAAAATACAGAACAATGGCGTAAGCAATTACTCAAACTTTCAACATCTGAACTTAGCTTGAAATCTACGACTGTCATTTGTATCAGTTAAGTCTGAGTGGGGCCAAGCCCCAATGAACATAAATTGACACGAGAAAAAAAAAAAGAACTTATCTTCAACGTGTTGAAGCATTTGGTCGGTTTGGAACTTAGTAAACTCGAACCCAGTCGTTGAAACTTAAAAACCAGACTTATGTAGTAATGTGCCAAAAACAATAATGTGAACAAGAGATTGTGTGATGTTCACGGATATGAAATCTGGTTTTTGTCACGCTCCCCCAACCGTGTCAGAAAATATTTATGTAAAGTACTTCTCTGTCGTTGCCTTCTCTGTCGTTGTGATTCCAGCTGTCAGGTACACCTGCATATACCTTTCCTTCCCAGTTATCGCCTTCATCCAATCCTCACTGATAATGCCTAGCTATGCCTTCCGGAAGCTCCAACGTTAAATGATATACAAAATCGGGTCAAGTGCATAAGATCATGACTTGCCTGCACTAAATTGCGCTAGCACCGAAGGAAAATCACGTAAATTTGTGCAACAAGTCTGAGCTAGCGCGCAACTTGCGTGCATATATAGACCTTCTCAGAATACATTAACACAAATCAACGATACAATTGATTGAGTAACGAAATGACACTTAAGCGCTCGGCGTCGAAACAAATGCTTGCCCTCGACATCTGGCACAGCCACTAAACTAGTCGTCAGGCCTTTGTGTATCCCATAGCATTTTTTACCGATAAGGTGTGCTCAATTTTTGTACATCCTCACCTCTATTGGAGTGCTTAACACCATATTATTGCTTCTCCTTATCTTAGTGATCCATCCCTCGGCGTACAGATAGGCCACAAGTCGTTGAGTCCGCTGTTTTCTAACATTTCCCACGTTAAGTATTGCCATCAATTGGCATCAAACCATATCCTGCGGTCTTTGAACACATCTACACGGGCTTTAGACATGTGCATAGTGTCAGAGAATGTGAAGTCACTACATAGCTGTAGTATACAGGCCTCAACTATTCATTCTGGGGTTAGATTAGCCATCCAACTCATTCTATAGTTATCAATCATGAATCAGATTCACGAATCACGAATCACGGCTGAAGTCCTATTCGTCTTTCTGAACATAGCTAGACTCCATCGCTACTGAGTACTGAACGAATGGTATATGGTAAAGAAAATTCATTATCTATTCAACATTATTTACCAACTTGCGTGCACTTGCGCAAGCTAGCGCATAGAGGTGCACGCAAGGCCCGCTACCGGCCACTTGAATTTCCGGTTGCCCTATTGAATGGATGTCCCAAGGGAAAAGTAACATAAGAAAAAGGAAATCCCGGGGAGATGAACTGACATTCCCAACGTTCAACAATTTTTAGTTGATAGCTATCTCTCGTAAAATCCGTCTTTGACAGGTCAAATGAGCGTTAAATACACTCGCTGTCCCGATTTTCCCGAGTCGGGTCCGAATTGGAGTCGGCCGGTGCAGCCCAGAAGGCTCTTGCGTATGGGCCCACTTTCCTTACTTGCTCGACCGAAATTGCAAACAAGTCGAAAAACACGACAGTCTAACTTTGTCTGGATGAGAACTAAAAAGTAGGAAACAATGGACATTCCTGGTGACGATCCTGGGGCAATATTGTGCACCAATCATTGAGTCTTTTTTACCCAGAGTTATGGATCGAGTTCCTTCTGGGTGGTATAATACGGCAAAATCGTGATAGCCTTCAAATTATATTCCGCTGTTTTGCGACAATGATTTCTATTAGACAATCACCTAATTGTCGGTTTTCTCAATATTTCTTAGCCTAATCTACTGATTTTAGAATCCGAAATGTGGCGTAAATTTGGTATCCGAGTTTCTTCGTATCCTTTTTTGGTCTTCTCATAACCCACACATTACGTGCACGTAATATGATTCACTGGCGAGAGACTACTTAAGCTGCGCAATTCTGAGCTGAAGGATAGCTCAGCGCCCTCATTCGCCATGTTCAGCCTCATTCTACTCGCCTTGCTCAACTTGGTGCCCAACGTCGTCGGACTGCCAGGGCCAACCCCTGCAGCTTCCACCTTTGCTGGCTCGACCACAACCGCTGTGTTCCCCCCTCCAGCTGCTGGTGTGGCAGGCGTCAACACAAACTTTCCCGATGGCTCTGAAGTAGGATTCACAGGTCCAACACGGAGTAAGTTTCATTCAAGCATACCGCTATAGTTATGCCCCTTGACTCATTTGCATCTTTAAACTACAACTAGCTGGCGACGAAGCAGGCGCTATAGCCACTGCTCCCGTCATTGCCAAGGTTGATAGTCACTTCCCTTTGATCAATTCTGGAGCCAGTGGAAACAAACCTTTCGACGTTACGTCGCATCTTGGAAATCTCAGCCCATTCCAATCCGTCCCTTCTTCAAAATTCGGACTACCAGACGCGTCTCCTGTCATTCCGAATGGTTGTGAGCTCACGCAAGTTTACCTTATTCACCGTCATGGAGCTCGGTATCCGACCGCCGACAGCGGACCTCCCGGCTTTGCAGATAAGATACACACTGCCGCAACTTCAAGCGCTGGGTTCTCCGCGAAAGAGGAACTCAGTTTCTTGAACACTTGGACCTATAAGCTTGGCGGTGACATATTGACTCCATTTGGTCGCTCGCAGCTGTAATTTCTTTTCATTCATCGCGATGAAGATGGCTACTGACACACCCCGCGTTCAGGTTTAATTTAGGCGTCGGATTCCGCGTAAAATACGGTATGAATGATCACTTTAAAATATCCCCTCAAGGCTGAAGAAACTATGATTCCATTAGGCCAATTGCTCAAAAAATTTACCAACCTGCCCGTCTTCCGCACGACTTCAGAAGGTATAACATTAAAGCTCAATCTTTTTCGATCACAGTGCTAAACAAATGAATTCTAGCTCGAATGCTTGATTCGGCGTGCGTATATTGAGAATCTTTCAATATTTCATTCTGATTTTTTCCCCCCACCCCAGTCTTCATTTCGCCGCAGGATTTTTCGGTGTTCAGAGCTACAAAGAAGATTATCATCAGCTCATTACAATCGAACACGCGGATCCTGGAACTCAGAACAACACTCTGGCTCCTTACGAAACTTGCACCAATGGCCTCAATGAGATCGCATCGTATGGTGATGTTCAAAGCGGCAAATGGGCGGCAATCTACCTTGCACCTGCGGTGACGCGGTTGAACGCAAAACTCCAGGGACTTGAACTTAATGTGAAAGACTTGTTTGCAATGCAGCAACTATGCGCTTTTGAGGTACTTGCTATATTTTTATGAATGCGGAAGCTGGTGGTTAACTTTTGTGACCAGACCGTCGCCCTTGGCTACTCTGCGTTTTGTGATCTTTTCACTGAAGAGGAATGGAAAGGGTTCGAGTATCAGAGTGGTAATTTGCATTCATGTTTTGTTCTCTGTCTATTTTATGCTAATCGAGAATTCTTCAGATCTTCAATTCTGGTACTCGTTCGGTCCTGGAAACCCGGCATCTAGTGCGATGGGTATCGGCTACGTTCAGGAACTCGTTTCACGACTTACGAAGACCCGCATCGACACCTTCGAAAATACGGTCAATGCCTCAATTGTGACGAGTGAAATCCTGTTCCCCTTGGATCAGCCCATATACGTCGATGCCACCCACGATACTATTCTCACTGCAAGTAAGTTCTACACAACTCTGATTCACATGTTTGAAACTAAACTTTCCAAGTTTTCACTGCCATGAATTTCACAACCCTGGCTGCAAACGGGCCCTTACCCACGGATCGCATCCCGGAGCATCAGGTGAAAGCGTTTGGTTTCTTCTCATATCAAGCAATCAATTGACATGCGTTTAGACATTTTTCGCTAACCAACTTGCTCCCTTTGCCTCCAACGTTGTTGGTCAAGTCTTATCATGCCCGGCCTCGGACACACCCACACACATTCGCTGGATAGTGAATGATGGTGTTGTTCCATTGACCGGTATCGCAGGCTGCGAGAATAACAAAGACGGATTGTGCAAGCTGGATACCTTTATAGCTGGAATGAAGCAGCGTATAGAGGAGGTCGACTTCGAATTTGACTGTCTCGCCAAATACAATATCCCCATTCCCGACAACATCGTCACTGGGCAATACCCCGAAAATTTGAAGCCGAAGCCTGAGCAGAAGGCTTAATATTTAGTTTACTTTGAATTTACTAGTGATGTAGTCATGATTCATTGAGCTGTGACTTCTAATATTTGTTTCAACTTTCATGGAGTTATTTAATTGTTTCCACCCATTGTCTTTATTCGGACAGAAGCCCACGTCACTTGCTTTCGAAACTCTTAGAGTCATAACAGCAAGCTTCAGCAATCGACATAGGTCGTGGGAATATTGACCATGTTTGTTACGGCTGGGAGCGTGTAGCGGTCTGGGTTTCCCGTTACTATATAAGTCCACGGCCGCCCCAGGAAACATGTACTGGAGTAACGGGTGTGACGATCTGAGAGCTGTAACGTCGAAGCCTGACTTGGTTCAGACTTATCTCGGGACAGATAGTCCAACGGTTGTGCCGTGTGCAATTCCGGCATGTTCCATTTTAGGCAGAAACGTTACANAACGGGTGTGACGATCTGAGAGCTGTAACGTCGAAGCCTGACTTGGTTCAGACTTATCTCGGGACAGATAGTCCAACGGTTGTGCCGTGTGCAATTCCGGCATGTTCCATTTTAGGCAGAAACGTTACAGAGCGGGGCGTGCCACCAACGTTTCAGTTATGTTAGACTAATTACTTTAACTAGGCTTATGACCACCCTGGATATGAGAACCTCGTATAACGAGTTTCTTATACAAATCAGTCACAGATTCAACATCTCGATATCTCAAGCTATATATGAGAGGTAGAAATGCAATCCCAACTCCCCCCTGAATTGCTGGACTATATCTTCACCTTTATGCGGGACGACCATCCTTCTCTTCGGCACTGCGCAGCGGTCAACCACATGTTCTCCGAATTGGTGGAGAGACATCTCTTTTACCAAATCACTCTCAGCAACAGCGAAAACTACATCGGACGAGGCGAGCCTTCCCCTGCTCAAATCTCCAAACTACTCACAGACAAAACCCATCTGGAATCCCACGTGAAATCTCTCCGAATAGTCATGGCTTCATTTGGAATTTTGAGATGGTTCACACTGCGGTCAATGGCTGATGAAGATATGGGACAAACACTTCTCATATTATCACATCTTACAGACGTGTCTCTGTCCGGACTACACAGCGGTATAACGTCTTGGCAAAGATTCCACCACATTTTCCAAACATCCTTCGCTCGAATTCTTCGGTTACCTTCCATGGACTCTGTCTTTATTCACGACATTGAAGATTTCCCATTGTCCCTGCTCAATAACTGCACATCCCTCAAAAGTCTGTCCTTACGCTTGGTGGGCTATCCGACTATTCCTTCGCCCGCGATTGCCAGCTCTGAAACCGAGTTGCCCATGCTTGAATATCTGGAAATCTTGGAATGCACATACGCCTTATCACTTATTCTGGTCTGGCTTCTATCTCCAGGATCCCCCAAACTTACCAATCTTCGAGTGTTGCGTATCATGATCCAACGTATTGAAGATATCGTGATCATTCAAGCTTTTTTGGCCGCAGGTTCTGCGCAATCTTTGAAATACCTATATTTAGACGCTTGCGACATAGGTAAGACCCATGGGCAACGTTCTGTTTAATCTTCAGTCTAAATTCACTTTTGTATCTCTAGCTCGAACAACATATAATACCATCGGCGAGGTCGTATATCCACCGGACTCCACCCCACACCAGGTTTTAGATCTCTCCGGCCTCCCTCACCTAGAATCCCTGACAATCGAAGCAAACATCAAGTCTACGACTACATTTTGGATTAGCAGCAACGGAGAAGAAGAAATCGATGCCTACAATCTCCAAACGCCCATCCCTTGGATCGGGCAACTTCTTCAAAGCCTTTCCTACCATTCCTCCGAAAGGCCGAAAGGCCTCCAACGCATCATCCTCGAGCTTTCCTTCCTAATAGACAAACACTCTCTTACGCGACTGGATTGGGAACCTTTCTCGACTGTGCTGAAGTCGTCCCAGCTTTCTTCGCTTCGTACAGTACAAATTCGGGTGGTACGCTGCGAGTCTACGAGCCTCAACCTTGGGGCTCTGGACTCCGCCTTACGTGGTGACCAATATCTGTCGGAGTTGGTCGAGAGCGGTTTGTTGCTCATTGATACGACGAGCTGCCAGGAGAATCTGGGTCCTGTTCATCCTTGGTCGAGCTTTAAGCTCTGATTATAACGTATGTGACTATACTTCGTCGATGAATATATTTTAATGGATTTCGTGTATTTTTTTCATCTCTTTTTCGCACACCAATTACATTCTAAAGGTTATGTGATAACCCAATCCTACGACATTCAACTGTGATATATGCCCCTTGTTGTACGAAATACCAAATCGGATCTTGCAGAACCTCTCTTATCATGCCGTGACGAGTGTGAGAACATGCAGAGTTGCTTGTGATCAACGCGGTAATTGCGCCCAGTGCCAGATTAACCTCCGGTGTCATCGTGACTGCTAAAAGCGGCGCCCAGCTACTGGACACAACGACAACAATGGACAGTTGTCTGATATACACCGCACCTTGGTACAGTATTTCTCGGCCAGCTACACAGGACATACTGCCTGCACTGGATTCCAAGTCTTTCCACATGCTTCTTCGATAGAGATTTGCTCCGCGGGAAAGTGAGATGAAATAGATGTTTCGGCGTCGAAGTGCTCTCCAATGAATCGTATTCTTTACTTTAAGGTGTGTTCTTCCTGAGCTTTCGGGCCTTCAAAGCATTAGGCCTCAGGGCACATCCGTTCCACTCTTGAAACTTGTATTTGCACGCCAAATCTAGCGATATATACAGTTGCCATAAATAGCATGCATACCAACTGCTGGCTTGTCAGTACACAGTGTGAACGTCATAACTTTCGACGTTTATAAACTGGCGGCGGATTAACTGACTTTCATGCTGTGTCCGTGTCGGCGCCCTCTGGTTTTGAATCACGATTGCCCACTGGCAAGCGTTAAAGACTTACATTCGAAGGAGGAATGAAGCTTGGAACCTTGTACGTCTTCACATATATTCCCATTGGCGAATGCAAAGACTTTCTACGAATTCGCTCAAGTCCACGAAAAAAAAATTTCTAGTAGTTCCGGGCCCTCACCCTAGTAGTCCATCATGACGTTCCATGATGCGGAAGAGCAAACTGAGCAGCGCCAATGTCGACGCCAATCTCTCAATCAACTTGTAACATATCTAAGTATAGCTGCTGTCAGGCGCTGGTATACAAAGCTGGCCTGTCGTTGTACCTGCGCTCAGTTTCAATTTCTATCCTAACCTCCTCTCCTCCCATACTAATCAATTTCTCTCGTCTACCCGGCGGTATAAGATGAGTTACTTCTATGTATACCGAAATATTATTCTGGGTGAGTCCTAACGATTTCTCTGTTCTGGATCACCTTTTGACTAACCAGGCGTATTCAACAGGCCTTTGCCTTCTTTTGACCATACCCGTCCTGGGATTGACGGCACATTGGACCCAGGGCTCTAGCCTCGATCATAAAATCCTGGGATTTGAAGGCATGGGTCTGTTCATAAGCATTTTCTCGTTCATCGTTTTGCCCATAATGTAAGTCTCTCTATTCTTTCTCACTTGGTGATCTTCACATGTCTTTCATCCTTTTACGCATCGTAATCAGGCTGGTGTTACCGGAATTTCGAAAGAATGCTTTCTTTTTATACATCGTTTCTGAGATGGTGATTGTTTGTGAGTATACGGCGTACACTCGGTGACTTTGAATTTGCTCAAAAGCGTATTCTCCGGGTGGTAGTTTTAATGTGGGTATTATGGATGACCGCCGCAATTCTGGTGATAGAACAAAAACAAGACTTCTATCCTCTGAATAATTGTCAATTTCTCGTTCGTAAGTACTCCCTCCGAACAAGTTTATCTATGCTGATGCACATGATTCTGTATTCAAAGCTCTTCAAGTACACTGGTGTGACGAGTTGTTCGCTATTCAAGGCCTCACTATCACCATTTTCGTGCTTTGTGAGTGGTGTTCAATACGATTCGCTAAACAAGCAAGCTGAATGAGCCTTCAACTAGTGGTCAAATATTTGCTTGTACTTCTGGTATTCTCTTTCGTCAACCACTCACGAGGTGTCTACGTCTGGACGAGCTCAGTCAAAGATCTCCAGCTGAAGCTCCCAAAGATCCAGCTGACGCATAGCTCTGATGTCGATGCAACGGGGAACCCAATCAAAAAAGACGCCTCTCTCTTTGGGGCCCCAGCCACCTACCCCCCTGCCCAACAGAATTCGTACCCGCCACCAGCTAATACTTATAATCAGCCAGCATACACTGGCTCCTCTGCACAGCTGACGCCTCAGTCGACTGGGGCACACACTCCGCTGAACCAATCAGTCACTTATTCGCGACCTCAGCAGCCATCTGGGAACACACCACCGCCAAGGCAGGTGATTGCTCCTGCACAGCAATCATTGTACGGTCATTATAATTCACCTTCTACCATGGTACCATCGGCTCCTCAAGTTTGATTCGGCATGACTAGGAGGAGCTGATAGAACTATGATTACTTATAACTTATAAGAGAGCCTTGACATATTTACCGTTACTGAACATGAAACGTTTATCGTTCCTGAGACGATTGGCTTTGTTGTTGGAATCTACACCGGAAAGGGGTGTGTTATATCTGCTTGTCTTTGTGAGAGATATGCTTCAACAGAACCAGCAAGAGAGATGTGAAGCGCGGCCCTTCTATGGACATTTAACTCAAACACACTCTAACGGGTCTTCAACTCCGTTGATATTAAGCCCAAGATGACTGGAAACTATTACCTCGCTGAGTTCTCGCGCTCTTACCGACCGGTCAAGCACGGTCATGCTGCGTAAGTTCCCTTCACTTTATTGAAATATTCATCTGAATCTGCTTACAGTTACTTTGCAGATCGGTGCTACTCACTGTACGAGACCCACTCACTTTATATTTGCTTTGATAAATGTAGTTCTTACTGTGTTACAGCTTCTCGTTTGTATGTCTTTCTCACTTGTCTATTTTCATTGACCTTTTCTAGCTGCCAAATAGCATTCCCCTGAAGTAGACGTGTACCTGTTACCTGTATTTCTTCCGCCCTCAATTATTATGAAATTTATGCGTATGCAGAACCATGACTGTTTATGAAACTGAAGATGAACACAGCGTGAGACGAAGCTGTGTGTATTTTCAAGGTGAGGTCCACATGGTGATAGGCAGACGGATCAGACGGATCAGACGCAACCGTTTATTTCATAATCATTGGACATTTCGTGTGCAAGGGTGGGGCATTGCGAGGATATATTGTTAGTTGATTGTTAGGGTGTTCTTATCCGATTCTTTCTTCACACCACCATGTCTCAGAAGGAACAGGAATTGCTCCCATCGACAGCGCTGCCTCCGGCAGTTTCTCCCCCAACTCGCACAGAAAAGTTGAAGAGTGGCCTCTCGAAAAAGTTCTATATCGTCTTAGGGGTATATTGCGCTCTGCGTCTCCTACGTCACTTCGATTTTGGTTGGGAAATCGGCGTGTCTCCTGCTCCTAGGTGTCCTCAGGCAGATGTTGTTACACCAGATAAGAACTCGAATCTTTGGGAACAAATGAACCAGAAGATTGGTGGTGCTAGTTTCAAGCAAAATGCTATTGACTGGCTTAGTGGAGCTGTGCGCGTCCCGTACGTCCAAGTCTTGGACATATCATCTTCTGACAGAAACCAATTGCATCTACACAATGCAGTACAGAATCATTCGACAACATGGACCCCGTCGGTGTCGATCCCCGATGGGTTGCGTTTGAGCCTTTCCATGAGTATCTACTCCAGGCATTCCCTCAAGTGTAGTTATTGACTTTCTCTCTCGGCGCATCATATCCTCACTCCCATTCTTTTTAGCCACGCAACCCTTAAGTTGACCAAGGTTAATACATACGGTTTATACTATGAATGGAAAGGCTCCGACCCTTCCTTGAAACCGTTGCTCCTAGCAGCACACCAAGGCGCGTGGTTCGAAGAGATTATGTTAGATTATATGTATTAATCCTGCTGAGCAGATGTCGTTCCCGTAGACCCAACAACTGTGGATCAGTGGACCTACCCTCCATATTCAGGCTTCTTTGACGGTGCAGTATTGCTCTTGGACATCGTCATTTATTGACTCGTGTGCCCATTTCCCTAACATTGACGTCAATTATCCAGGTGAACGTATCTGGGGTCGTGGAAGCTCTGATGACAAGAGTGGCTTAATTGGGATTCTGTAAGTATGACAGTCGACAACCATGTTGCACTATCCTGATCTGCTCAACATATAGGGCGACCATAGAAACTCTCATCAAAGCCGAATTCCAACCAACTAGGACTGTCGTACTATCCTTCGGATTTGATGAGGAATCCGCTGGGTTCCAGGTATATCTTCCCGCATATATTCCAATACACTGTGTAAATGAACCCTCTGCAGGGCGCAGGTCATCTTGGGCTTTTCCTTGAAAAGGTATATGGTGAAAATGGCTTTGCTATGATCGTCGACGAAGGATGTCAGTGGTTGCAATTGATATAGATTGATAGAATTCTCATAAGCATTGCAGCAGGATTTACTGAGCAGTTTGGATCCGTGATCGCTACCCCTGGAATTGCAGAGAAAGGCTTCATGAATGTCCTCGTTGCGGTCACCGCTCCCGGGGGCCACTCAAGCATCCCCCCTGCGCACACAGTAAGTGTTTGAGAAGATGGTTTCGGCACTTTCTGATCCTTTTCCAGAGCATAGGCATACTATCTGCCCTGCTTGTGCATTTTGAACGTAACCCTTACAAGGTCGAAATTGTACGCTTCCGTCACCTGAATTATTCAGTTCAAACAACCTGACAGTTCAAACAGACTCGCAACGAACCAGTATACGATACCTTGCAATGTCTGGCCGAACACGGAAAGAACGTTCCCTCTAAGTTGCGCGGCGTCATCAAGAAGTCGGCTACCTCCAAGAAGGCCCTTGGAGAGCTTCAATCCTTCATTCGCAAGGACAAAGTTCTCAGCAGCTTAATAGCAACTACGCAAGCAATCGATCTCATTCAGGGCGGTGTAAAGACCAATGCTCTTCCCGAGCAAGCATGGGCGATCGTTAATCACCGCATCGCCGTCGTAAGGTGAAAAGCCTTGCTTCTTCATTCAATACTATCAATGACAAAGGATTTACAACAGCTCCGTTGACGCAGTCAAGGAACATGACACTGCACTTTTGAAAGAGCTTGGAGACAAATTTAACCTGACATACGACGCGTTCGGCAGCAGGATATCAGAAGCAGACGCCCCGGCTAGCGGTTCCTTGACTTTGAGCGACGCATTCGATGGAAGCCTTGAACCCGCCCCTATCACTCCTACAGGAAAAGATGCAGCTCCGTACCAGCTCCTTACTGGTACAATCAAGGCCACCTACAATGCGCATCGAACGTTGCAAAATGCTGACCCAGTCATCGTGGCGCCCAGCATGATGTCGGGGAATACAGGTTTGCTCTCAATTATGTTGTAAAGCAATCGTCGCTCAAACCGCTTTTGCCATAGATACCCGCTTCTATTGGAAGCTTTCCGAACATATCTTCCGATACAATCACCATAATGCAGAAAGTAACGGAAGCGGTCTTGGCTCAATCCATACCGTCAATGAATGTGAGTGTTTGATGAACCTATGGTGATATACACGACTTGACTGACTATTCAAATACAAGCCGTCGAAGTTGATGCTTTCTTAGAAATGATCCGCTTCTTTACAACCCTCATCCTCAATGCGGATGAGTCCACATCTCTCTGAACGATCCAGATATTCTAAGTAGACATAATCGAAACTCGAGTATGTACTACCGGCAGTTGTGCAGGTTGTTTATGCTGCTACAATATTGACTTGTCGAGGTAAAAGACCTTCGAACAACGTTTTGTTTGCCCGAAGAAATCTTGGTAAAATAAGTGTTAATCCTGAGACTTTGACTCGAACGAACAACATGCCACGCCTGAATTACCGAAGGACAGATCTTGGCTAGCTTGACATAGAGCATCTGTAGCCCTTTTTACTCTCGGAGGCCCTCTGGGTTTGCGGTGCTGTAATCTAATGAGTAACTCGAATCCGAACGACAAACCAGCACTTAATTCTGTTAAGCTGCTCTCTTCGTCAATCAGTTCGACCCAGCACCTCCCTATTGCGTCTAAGATCGTCTCCTTCCAAGGTCCGATTCTGGATTTGCAAACATCAGAAAATGTGTCCAGAACACGAATGGCAGAAAGTTGGATCTTTACGTCGGGTTCGACTAATGGACGAGGAATAAAAGTGTGCGTAAGCTAGGGAATCAAGGCTATTTTGACCAGGTCAGGACGGACATTCCAAAATGAATAGAAGTTCACCAAGACCTTCAGAGATCGAATGCTGTCAATACCGAGGGCATTCAAAAGAGAAGAGCCTCAAAGGTTGCGTTGACGGCATCTGGCTTGTCTTCGGCGTATATCCAAATGCCTGAAATGATACCTCCTCCTAGAAGCGAAGAAAGATCATTGAATCGGTTAAGAAACGGCTTTGTTCCTTGCGAAGTGTACGCCGTCAGTAAGGTCAAACAGACAGATACTTCGATTGCTCTTTTCAAGAGCTGCGACGTTTCTGGAATTTGTGGGTGAGATAGCGACATTTTCAGAGACTGTTGTAGGGTGATTAAATGGTCGTATATTGTGACCATGGCGAACCTACTTGTCTGAGCAGACCATCAATTCCAGTAGATCTTTCGGTAGGCTCAACAACATTTTCTGAACGATCACTACTCCGTACGGCTTGTTTCTGGCCTCGTAGTCGTGATTGGGGGAATAAGCAGATACCACATTGTTTCATATGCATTTTCCTAAGGCAGTTTGCTGTGAATACCTGCCCGTAGTGTAGTTCATACGATCTACCTGTATTCCGGATACATACCTGTAGGTCCAATGTCCATCGTCTGAGGCACGCTTGGTCCGAGTTGACCGAATGGTTTACCATCGCAACATTATAAGTCACGTGTTAGAAAAGAACCAATCGGAAAGCAGCTTCTTGGCTCTGAGTCTTCCTCTTAGACTTGAGAGTCCTACTTAGTCTTCTAAGCTCTTGGCCTCTGATTTATAGACTATTTTCCTTGTTTCCTTTGTGCTTCCTTGTATTTCCCAGATCTTATGAGGTCTTAATATTCTGATATTCCTTTAAATCCTGACCAATTATAAAATCCAAGTACGTCATGCTAGTGCAGCGCGGCTTTCTTGCAAAAGGGCTTCCCGACTTGGCCCCGACTTAGGTATGGTCTACTTGGTACCGACATGGTACAGTTTGCCAAGATTGGTCCTAAAACACCCCCTAAATTTGCGCAGTCCTTTGTTATGTACACCCCCAGACTTGCAAACGTAACGACGACATTCATTCCCTTCAATCTACTCCTAGATTTTATTCAATAGCCGCTACCATACCTGCCCAATATATAATTCTACCCACACCTACGTCTACCAGGCTTTATGAGATGTATACGTCGTGTTTGTCAAAAGAGTGCTAGCAAAAACTGGTGTCGATGTGAAAGTCGATGAGTGGAATGCCCCGTTTATGACATGATACGTCAATAAAGCGGCGACGACGTCTAATTGCCCTGAAGCCTGCATCCCGCCAGGGGTGCTGAGAAATTGGTTAAATGCGTCGTTGTGTGGGGCGAGCAGAGTAATATTCTGAGCGTTGCTCAGAGCGCTAACCAGAGCTGGCTGTGCATTGAGGAGAAGGGCCAACATGCTAAGTTGAGCTTGTCCAGACACCGCGTCGACGATAGATTGGGCAGCGACAGAGACGCACAGAATCACAGGAAGAGCTAAGCTGATGTACATGATGGAAACCAACTGGAGCAATGGCACGAAGAGGAGGTTGAGTACTCAGTACTGCGCTAAAGAGGGTGACAAGAGTGTACCGATCCAGAGTGTACATTCGGGCATTTTATATCAGAGAATGGATTTGCAGAATAAGAGTGCCATGGTGCCATCTGATCGATTCTTTCGGATACATCTTTAAACTGTTGTCTCTGTTCCCAGTAACCTTGAGTGAGTATCTGAAGTCTTCATAGCCAGTGGGCACATTTCGTGGTCCAGAGTGGTCCAGAAATATCTTAAGAGCCTCGCACGCTGGAAAGCTCAAACGTTTAAGTTGGGTGTGGCGATGCTAGAACGTAGTGAAATAAGCAGAATGGCGGATACCATACCCGAGAGCAAGCATACTGAGCGACAAGTAGTCTGGTTCCTGTGATGTAGCAGTGGCCTCAGACGATGGCCGCAGCACTCGTCACTGACACTGTGTTCTATTTTTAGAATTTGTGGTGTGCTGCGATGGTCGCCATTAGCGATACACCTCGTGTTGGTTTTAAAATGAAATGGAGGTCACCGATGTGATGCCAGTCTCGAAGAAGACTGTTCAGTTCTATCTGTCGTCTCCCATATGTGATAAGGATGAAGACATAGGTCTTGAATATAAATAGCACGGTAGATACTAGAAGATATCGAACACTATTAGTAGCCTGCGCAGTGTGTCAATGAGATCCGGGGTGTGAAGAATAGAGGTACCTCAGCTCTCAGTTAAAACCTATCAATATCTGAGGATAGTCTCACGGATAATGCCGATCCTAATTCTCAAAGCAATTCATAAAGGAGAAAATTAGCGCCCGCAGTAGTTGAAGAAGTTGATCGTTATTTTCAACTTCAGCTATATACAAACAAATAGATGTGTACGTGTATCATATGATGTCAAGATTAATGATTAGTCCAATAATATAGAAAATACCACGATACTCTAGATACACATTCAACGAGCTCTCTGGACTAGGTTGGTGACCTGTTGCGAAAGCACCGCCACGCTGCTATACGGTCCATCAGGGTCCAACAATCGGGGAATCGACAATGTATCAAGGCGCATGTGTGATCTGGCTCTCGCATACAGGCCCGTACAAAAGGCTTGCTCTGAGAGGCACGACCGGAAATTATTCGTGACGTGAAGAAGACGGAGATGGGGGAACAAGATTGTCGGAGGCGACTCAGCCGTCATTCTCCTCTGTGGAATGGCATTAGCCGCGATCGTCGTCGGCGGGGACATGTTTAACAAGAGCGACTGCAGCACGGGCGGATTGGTGTAGAACGACCGCAGCTCCGTCTGCGGCCCGAAGACGTCCAAGAAAAAGGTGTCGCTTACGGTAAACAGATTGGTGATGTTCGTGTCGTCGCGGACTCTGAACGATAATGCAGTAAGACTCTTGCACGGGAGAGTATAGCATATATCCGAGAGGAGGGATGGGGCGTCCTGGCATATGCTTCTCGCTGGAGTGTTATGTGGCCACCATGGCAGTTCAAGGTCTATTAAATTATCTACTGCATAGGTCGGATCATTCATGAGCGACGCTTGTACGCCGGTAGATGGTGCCGCATCCCATGCCTTGAGCCTCAAGATATGGGCGCGAAGTCTTCGCAGGGCATCATGACTGAGCAAATCCTCGTTAGAAAATGAAATGTCTAGACTATGGATGGGGAACCCTGGCTGCGAGGCATAGCGTGACGGCCAATACATCTGTTTTATCCGGGAGACAATCATGGAGACGTACGGTACGTCGGCCCTCTCGGGGCATCTAGAGCTCTTAAGACGTATCTGAGCCGTCTGTGGGATGTCCACGTTCTCCAGAAAGAAGTAAAGAGAGTCGATACTCCCGTTCAGTATGAGAGTGAGCATCGCGGGAAGATAAGGACGCTGACGCTCCAAGTTCGAAAAAACTTTGGGTGGTTCATCAGGACGAACGGGAAGGGCATCTCCAACGAGATGTAATACCTGTAGGTGCTCCATGCAAGAAAGAGCATCAAAGAGCTCAGAAGGCGACGGTGCCTTGATATGGCTACCATGCGACACCTTTAGGTGGGTTATATCCGAAAGTGATGGGGAGTGCCATTTGAGCGGAAAATCGATCTCGAGGACCCTCAGAACAGCCGTGCGAGATAATAGCTTTGCGAGAATGTCATGGTCTGTGGCATCATTTGGAGCAGGCGTACACGCCAGTCGAAGGCAGGACAGATGCGGTGCTGCAGTCGCGTCCAGGACCGTCTCCGGATGAAAAACATAGCGCAGCGTATGAAACACTGCCAAATCAATCTCTCGGAGGCGGGGCAGACAGTGGGCAAGGAACGTGGAACTAGACTCTATGTCTTCGTAGGAATCGACAGCATCCCGGAAGACCAGATCACATCCGCGTGATCGCGTGGAAATCATTTCGTCGACCCATTGGAGGTTCTTGAGCGAGATGTGGGTCCAGAGTGGCGTGAGACTCAGAGCCATGGCTCTCCAATGGTACGAGACATGGCCGAGCTTTATCCATTCCAAGGGCATACCGTAGTCCCTAGGCCGCTTTGGGTGATCAGTAGACGTGGCTTCGTATAAGTCGACGTCAGGCCCCTGTATGCCACGTTGGTAAAGCAGGAATATATAGCCCATCACCTCCGTAGGAAGCTTTGATATAGGAGCCAGTGTGTTCCGGTAGGTGCAGAGAATACGCGTATACTCTCGATAACTTTCGATATCTGCATCGAGAACTGATAATGGTAGTGGCATTTCCATCGTCAACGGTGGCCTTGAAATCTGGTCGACTCGATGATACTCCAATATGGAGTATGTTTCTAGAGGAGCTAAGTACAAGTTTCAGTTTCAAGCATTGTGGAAGAACGTCCTCATGCCTGCCTCTGTGGGTATATGATGTTGACGTTGATGTTTCTGTTGAAGAAAGGGAGAAAGAGCCTGTAGCCCTTTCAACTTTGAGATGTATTTTTAGAGCTCCGCTCAGAAATTTAAACTTGAATTTCCCAGGTCAGATAATATCCTTCCGTCCCTTCAGCGATAGCAATTCTCATCTTTTTAACAAAATCCGGCAGTGCGAGGACCCCAAACCAATTTGAGGATATTTAGCTCCCATTTTTCTCGCCCAGGATACTCAAACTTCTGCCTGTCCCTACAGACATATTTGGAACAACGTCACCGCGGCACCAGCTGTCAGTCAACTTTCCAAGACTGACAGATTTAACACTCCTTCGCATATATACATGGAGGATGCGATGGGACGTTGCTAGCCCCCGTAGACCCGATGATATATCTTCTGTCTATCACATAATTTTTCGTGTTTTCTTGTCGCAATTGCAAGAGCTGGGGTTGCAAGAGCACCTCATCCTCAATCGATCCACTGACAACAGTTTATTAAATGGGCTTTGCAATCTACCACTGTTTCAAGGTAGGTGTCCGATCCTGACGCTATGTGTTAGCTAGGTTTAGAAACGTTTTCCAGAGGATCGCAACAACTCCAGGCTCCAGGTGTCTTCAGAACCCGAGATTCACGCCCTTATTCTTGCCCAGTCACTAGCAATAGTACAGCCATCTTGGTGATCATGTCCTCGACCCCGGATGCGATTTTAAGAAAAAGTTTGCTGAACTAGGCAGACGAAGTCGATTGATGGGAGTGCCAGCATTTTGAAAGTTCAGTGCATGCGCCAATGAGGACCGTCCTCGTTGGCATATACACCCTGGTCAATGCCAGTAACAGGCGACGGTGTTCTTGCAGTTGCTGTACGCCTGGCTCACCATAGAGAAGAGGGTATCCATCCAGATACACAGGCTGGTTTGGCCGAACCGGATCTGAGAAGATCACGCAATGCTTCTTCGGTTAACATAACGTCACATAGGTCATAAGTATAGATGTTGGAGGGAGCCACCAAAGGCAGCGGCAAGAATAGTGGAGGAATCAAAGATGGTCTATCGTATGTAGGTGGGTTGTTGGTTTGATAGGGAAATTCAAGTTCAATTTAAACCACCTAATATTCCCACTGTTCGGAGCTACTTAGCTGGCAGGATC
>NHYD01003385.1:0-14010 GCA_002938375.1 Psilocybe cyanescens
CTGTGTAAAAGAACGAGTCTTTACTTACGTAAAGGACTCGTAATCAAGGAGAATCATGGTGGTGTCAGGATGATTCCTTGGAACATCCATGGTAACTTTTCCATGCATTTGCAACAATAAGTAGCATACGATAAGAATACTATAGTAAGCCAATATATATAAGGTGTTCAGTGGATGAAAATCTACAACTACCAAGCATCATACCATGTCTACACCTGACATTCCAATCCCAGTCAATGTACAAGAGAATCAAATTAGCGGCAATCTCAATGGCTCAATGCTTTTGAATTTTCTCATGGGTAAGTCTCCGCTTCTGTGAATAAAAACACCACAAACTTACATACGTGTGTTAGGCATTTACACCATGGTATACGGAGGAACCATGTACATTTACCGTGGGTTCTTCCCTTTGGATTTTAAATAAAATCTCTCAATGATGTCTCCTAAAGTATCCAAAAAGCCCACAAGTTTGAATCGTCGCATTGTTATATCGACCATTTCCGTTCTGTATCTGCTATGTTTCTTATACTTCATTGTGGGGTGGTACTTCCTTAATTGGGTAGTTGTGATAAATGGAGATACACGAGAATCAATTTTTTTGGGAAGTGCGGGGGAGAGTCCTCAATGGATCTGGGTACTCAGTGACTTTCTAGAGACTTTCTCGTTCATTATTGCCGACGGACTACTGTTTGGTCATCATCATGGATTATCGTGTAATTTCATTAACACATGGACAGATTTGGCGATGCTACCACGTCTGGGGGCAATTTTTCTGGGCAATTTCGGCACCATTGATACTTTTAATCGTGGAATGCGGTGAGTCCTATGGAAGAAAGTCCAGCATAAATATTTCCAGTAATTACATGTCGTTGCAGGTCTCTTTGTTACGACAACGGTTTTAAATGTGAAATTCAGCGAGATAACCAGTGAAGCAAATACAATTCTATTTAACAATATCACAAGTGCTCTGACACTTGTATCGCTGGGAACCACTGCGATTACAACATTTCTTATCGTGTACAGAATATATTCTGCCTCTCGGTTAAATGTTTCATCATCCAAAAGATTATTCAACCGCATTGTGGTTATTATGATCGAGTCAGCCGCAGCTTACACACTTGTACTGTTCCTCGAAACCATCATCGTCGTCGTTCCGTCATTCAATAACGTGGAATCCACCTAGAGTGAAGTTAGCTATTATGTGCAAGCAGTCCTTAGTGTTGTCGCCGTACGTACCTTCTGGTATCAATCTTGACATTCTGTGTCTCTAACTTAGAACCAGGGGATGGCACCAACAGTTTTGGTCGCCAGAATTGCTACAAACGACAACAACACCATTGAATCCTCCACAATAACTCACATATCTGGCTTACAATTTGGATCCCAGCAAGGGAGAGGCAGCGGCCGAAGTGTAAATGCCACTGGAGGAGACATCAACGCTTCGGTTCATGCAGACGATGCGGATCTGAGCCTGATGATCGAAGAGAAGAGGAAGTCCAGCAGGGAAAATCAAGTATAAAGCGTATTGCATCAAAGCAATAGCAAATTCGTCAGACATAATACATACCTTTTGGCTTTTACAACCAGTATTGCTCTGTTCCTTACCGACTACTCTTGTCGTACAGAGCCGTCTCGTCAGTATACTTGCCTATAAGAGCAGGAATGCGTCTTTTATCTCTTAAGCGTCCAGTCTCTACAAGCGAGTTTAAGTACTTAGCGCCCTTGAGTGCCCTCAAAATAGCATCAGGAAGAGACATAGGAGGACTCAAAGGTCTATGCAAGCGGTTGGTAATTAGACGTGTGTCATGTCTATCGTGTATCTAAACATCAATATGCTGCCTGACGCTAGGCTATCTATGGCATTGCATGATTAAGAGAATAAAAAGAGATTGAGCCTTCAAATCTCACAGGTGGGCAGGATACGCGTGCTAGCGCCTTTGGATGATATTAACGTGTCCAAGCTCAAGCCAGCGACGGAGGACTTGGAGGGTTGAATCGTGATCTGCTCACTTTCCGATTGAAAAAGATAGAAATATCTTGGTTTTGTTCATGTTCCGCGATGCAAAAAGACGCGGACTGCATTTAAACTAATATGCGCTGATCAACGATGTATCCTTTCGCTCTTTCACTGATCCTAGTGTGTTAGTTCTAATCCATTCGACATGAAGTCACAGAACGATGCCCAAAATTTGGCTATGCCTCGAGCGTATGCAGATATCTTCAGGTTATATGCATAGGGCTGGTATACACTGGATCAGTCCCTCTTTTTTGCCAATATCTGGTTTCCGGGTGTGACAGCCGTAGTATAGAATTGTACACTAAACTGATGTAATGAACCTGAGATACAGCAGATGCAAGACTGGGCCATCTACGTTGTTGGGCTGCATTGATAGGAAAAATCAAACTTGAACTTTCCCTGTCGACGAACTGATTTATTAGCCAGTTCCCTCACTACAAGAACTTGGATACTCACCGGCGTAAGGGAGTAGCATGCTAGAAATGCAACTAGCAGTGCAACGCTCAATGCAGAAGCAGAAAGAACCACGACAAATGACTGTTCGATATTGTACAATACCTTGTGAGTGCTCGAGACATGTAGCCAATTTATATCGTTAAGAACATCCATATCTACCATTTTCTCTCGGATCAGAATGTGGCGAATGCTTGCATTCTGGTTTGACTAGACGAGCCTGTCGAGTGGAACAGACCAGGGCTCCAACAAGCTGTTCCACATGAGCAAATCGTGACCGCTATCAAAACCAGAGGGGTCATTGCATATTCACAATCATAGCTCACCCGTAGACTAGGATAAGTCTTCCTCTAGGTAAAATTAAGCACATCCTTTCATGTTTTGCGGAAAGGGGATACGGGTACCGGCATAAGGATCATATATTATGGAGGAAGACAACTTCTTGTTTGGCGCGCGTTTGGAAGCTGACACCTGTGTATCCAGAAATATCGCATGCCAACTGTCTAAGTTCGGACATTCGATGGGGCTGTAATGTGAGGAGTAGTCATGTCCGGTGTGGACTGTGTGGCGATTCGGGAGAGTCAGACGAACGGTTTTCAGAACAATATGACAGATATTGTGCATGATTGACTACTCAGAACTGGAGAAATGCTCTAGGAGGGAGATTACGCACCTATAATATCCATCTGTGTCTCCAATTTATGACTAAATTTCTCTGTAAGTTTGTCTGTCAGCGCAGCGAGTTGAGATTATGTGGTGTTGAAAGGTAACGTGGCAGGTTCATAAGGGCCATCGTATTCAGATACCAGGAACTAATTGATGGACAGGGTGTAAAAAATGAGATATATGGGAAGCAAATGAAGGGTTATAAGCCACACAAGGGCAAGGACGACATGGATGCTCAACGAAACGTTCGAGGATGGCCTTTAAACCCGGCCTATCACGCAATGTGACACAACGTCACACAGTACATGACGCATCCTGCTCGTTGGGGAGCCTCCCCAGCTAACAATTTCTAAAAGATCCGGTGCAGCAACGGCGTAAGCCTCCTTTCGCGCACAGCCACCATCCTCGCATCATCTCATGCACGACCCCGTCTACATCCATCTTCGGGCTCGACACCTATATGAAACATTGAAAGGCGGGTGCGCCCCACTCCTCGCAGACTTCACCAACAAGGCAGAGGACATCGAGCACGATCTTCAAACACACGCGTCGAGTTCTACACTTGGACGAAGAGGATAGCGGGCCAGTTCACGGAATTGCTGACGTCCTCTGCGCCCTCGTCGCCCCGTATCACGTCCTCCGAGGTCGCTGACGCTCTGTGTCCTCCGTCATCAGCTGGAGCGTCTAAGCATGGACATGCCAAAGGCCAACAAATGCGACACGCTTCGAGACAAGGACATATAATGGGAACAGGCGACCCCACGCCCCCGCTCGGCGGGCGCAACACGATATTCTACAACTCGTTTCCCAACAGTCTAAATGAAAGCCGCGCAGATCTGCCCGTGTGGTGTGTCTGTGTGGCGTGTCGGCGTGGAGCGTTGGTATGGGTGATTCCACTGCTCCCGGCGCTGGGGTGGCAGGTGAGAGAGGGCCAAGAGTGAATTCTGGGGACGGGGAGACGAGTGATAGTCAGGGGAATCAGAACGAAGCCGTGCGAAACCTCAACGGCATCGCTTCCGTTTCCTTGGACTCGGCGCTCATGCACCACACCCTCCCTCCTCATTTTCCAAGCATCTCTACTCTCTCCTTTCCGCCTCATCCACACATACATCCTGCACCCCCACAGCAAGCTCGTGCTCTCAATCCACGTATTCCTAGCAGTCCCACCCTACGCAGCATTACTCTCTCTCATCGCTGCCCTGACGCCCTCTTTGCAGCACTTGCTGGAGCATTAAGGCGGGTGCATGGGGTGGTGATGATGTGTGGCAAGTGTGCGGTGCCGATGACGTCTGTTACTTGTTGTGCTCGCGGTTATTTTTTAAGAGCGGGGAGGGTGAGGGAACGGGAGAAGTTACTTGCAGCGCGTTAGGGATCTACTACACACCAGGACAGGTTCACAAGCTCAACGCAAGGATGCACAAAGTGGAGAAGAAGACGCGCTTGCAAGGAAGCCGGGCAAGATGCGAAGATGATGCTGTGCGCGATCTCGGCGTGCATGCTGCTCACGCCGCTGATGGGCCTTGCGACGCAGCGCGATTGGCATGCTGTGTGTGAGGAGTGAGTGATTTCGTTCTTTTGTTCTTTTTGTATGTACTGTATTGTGAGGGCGGGGTGTATGCGCCCCCGTTTTTCCCTCTTTCCCTTGTTTTGCGCATTTTGTATGGGGGATTCCATAACCTCCTTTATTCACCATTCACATTTGATCGTGGCGGGTTTCTAATCCTTTGGTCCCGATTTCTCAACCGTTCTTCATCTTTCCTTCTTTACTTCCCTTTCCTCCCTCTCGCCTTCTCTTCCCAACAAAACTCTAACTAACCTTTGTCTCTCCCTTTCCTCTCACAGTCCGATATTCGTCGTCATCATCACCCTCCTTCTCTACTCCCCCCCCCGGGCGCTCAACCCTTGTGTAGATCACGTCCCCGGCGGATCGGGCGGCTGATCCACCGGAGGATACTTTGGAGCTATTGTGTGTCGACGCCGGTTTTTATGTTGGGGAATGTTGGGTGGGCTCTAGTTGGCGGCGCTTCGGGATTGGTTTTTTGGAGGGTTGTGAGTTTATATGATTCGAGGTAGCAGGACACCGGTGGAGCGCGGTCTTGCAATGGGTGTGTTTTTTCTTGCTTTTCCTTCTGGTGCGCTGGGCTTTCTGGGTTGGTTGTCCATGCTTAATGGCTTCATTATTTGGCTTCCTTCATATTATTGTTTGTCTGATTGTGATATGTACTTGTTCGTCACTGCATGCTCACAGATAGAATGTCATTTGTTCTCTGGCATTTTTACTTACTTCACCCACATACGTTACTATCTCTATGTTTAATTACTGCTTCGATATGATAATCACAATACGTAGATGTGCCGGATGTGTCTGGGAGCTAGTTCAATTAGTTTCATTGAGAATGAGAGTGCGGACGAGGTATATTTCTAGAGTGTACGTCCCACAGTGCGATTTATTTTCGCCGAGTCAGGAATAAGAATTATAATGAGTTCTGCTCGTTGAAATTATAGTAATAGCTTGATATCCAGGACGCTTCACTGGGAGGTCATTCACGCAGTCTACAGCTTTAAGAGTCTGGGCTCTACCAAGGCTCGGCGAATAGACGGAGAAGATGGATGAAGAAAACAAACATATGCATGCGCGATAGTGTTAGCCGGCGCTAGGACCCTAGGCAGGCCGGAGATTCTAGCCCAGATTCTGACTCGTAATGGTGGATTTTCTCAATATTTCTGGTTATTTTCTCATCACACTGGGATCGAAAGGGTGGTCGAAACACCCGCCGTAATTTTGGACATGGTGAGCGTAGTCCGGAGTCTGGGGTCCAGGTACCACTGTTGGCGTAGTTCCAAGTAGTCTTTTCGACAGGTCTAAAGAACACGTTGGTGTTGGTCTGGTAGGTGAAGGTTGAGATGGAGTAGCTCATTCTGTATTCTTTTTAGCCAGAAATTCAAGTGACAGTAACCAATATGATTAATCTCACTTCGGTTTACACTTTGCTTACTGCATACAATTCTCGAAGCTATCAGTGATATGGTCAAGGGCAGGATATAATAGAAGAACTGACCTGTCAGCGAAGATTTAAACTCATGAAATGCAGAATACAGATCGCTTCAGGCTTTTATATTGAGAGGAGAATCCATTTGTTCCTACATGAATTTTTTATAAGCCAATTTAGAAGCGCTGTAATCCTTATTAAGTACATATGTTCTATTTGAAAAGCAAGCAAAAAATAATAATTAATGGCGAGAAGTTAGCTACCATTTAGTTCGTTTGCGAAGTGACATATAAGGATTTTCTAGCAATGAAACTGACAGAATAATTTTCAGCTTTACCAAGCTGTTACTGCATCATCGAGAGTGGCGTTATTGCAACTGATTGTGTATTGTATGTCGGATATGTCGATACGTCGTGAGTAGTATTCAATAAATCCCACTCATAACGGTCATGTCATTTGTGCCCGAGCCCCGACACTACTAAATCCGAGGTTCCAAATGCGTTCTGAAGCTTCCGAGACATTCTGCAGAGTAGCAAGCGCGAGCAAGTTCGGAGAGACATCTTGCTTGTAAGATAGAACGCTAAGTCAGGCCGCCTTCCCAGCGCTCTATAATTATTGGAGAGGAAGCTTGATTTACGTTATCACAGTCAGTGCTTATCATACGAAATGCCCAANCGCGAGCAAGTTCGGAGAGACATCTTGCTTGTAAGATAGAACGCTAAGTCAGGCCGCCTTCCCAGCGCTCTATAATTATTGGAGAGGAAGCTTGATTTACGTTATCACAGTCAGTGCTTATCATACGAAATGCCCAATGCTTAAACTACTGGATATTTTTGTACAAGCGCCCGTCTGCGCCAGTGAGGATCTCATGCGATATTGTTTAAATATTTGAATGGATCATAATATACCCCATATAATGTATCCAGTTGGCTGTATTTTTCCCTACATTCAATGAATTTATGGCTTAATAATGAACTTAAACCAAATGACGGATGACAACCGGCACCCAAAGAGGATGCTAAACCAAGTTTCTGACATAGGTTTAAAAATCTTCTGAAGAGTTGGTTGCTTTGAAACTCGGAGGCTTGTGGATTGATTGCAATTTGAACAAAACTCTTGTCTCGCTACATCTGTTGTTCTAGCACTACTGTCAATCAAAAATGATGCACATAGCTTAATTTATTTGCTCTATACCAGGCTTCGGATCGACATTATACAAACACGACATGCCTATGTTCTCTTTGTCTATGGGCTGGGCCCTGAGATACTTCGGGCCAAGCATGTAATCCAAGGTGATTGTATTTAAAGGGGCATACGCAATAGAAGACTTGTTACTGAAATAAATGGCTGTATATTAGAGCCATTCAATGACATGTTTTTTTTAAAAGATGGACTAATGCGACACGTCCACAGGGGCAACTGGGAATTCAAGTGTAAACTAGTGGGTCTTGCGTGCAAATTTATGCGCTAGTTGCGCCCAAATTAAAAAACCATGCGGGTATTGTTTTACCGCAACTAATCAAGTTGTTAACTTATAGAGTGAGTAGCATGAACTCATCGGGTATCCAGAAGTAGTCTATAACAACAATATTATACTACTTCAAGGTTTAGAGGCTGTCTCAGGCTGTGAGACTCCACGTAGTAATACATAAATGAATTAATGGCAGGCTTTTCATATCCTACGTGAGTGTGAGGTGTTTCTAACTCCCCGCCAGCTCCCCGCAGCACCGTGTGAAATTGAAACTAACATGCCATGAAGCTTTTCAACATAACATCGGCGCTTAATACTCAGCTATAATGTATGATAGATTGACACAAATACTCACTGAGTAGTCATTTGTAAATCTAATCATTTTGAAAATTTGAGTTGGGAGTGTTTTTGAGATCGCTCTAGTTACATGCTAGAGAGATTTGCATGCACGCAAAAGCACTTGAGTGGGCACTAACTTCCCGTTAGCAAAAATTAGCGTAGTCGACTTCCGCGCTCGCTCAGTTCAGTGCCCGCAAGCTATGCGCCAATGAACTACGAGTGCATTCGAGCCATGCCTCTATACACCGTTCTATGTAATAATCTATATTTTTTTAATGAAAATTTAACTTATTTAACCTTTTAATAACGATAGTAAAGTGAGTAGTGTATGTCAATCACGAAAGTGCGCACAAATACACACAAAAAAGTGGACATGTACCTGTCGCGCTAGGTCCGCAAGTTGGCACTTTAAAAACCTGGTACCTTGTCTAGAATCTTGTCTTATGCCAAAAATCACCTTGCCATTGGTAAGTTTTCTAGACGAATTTAAATTGGATGCAGAGTACTACTGATTGTTAAAAGTTAGATTATTTGTGTTTGTGGAAACAGGTACTTTATTCCTCCGAAATACTGTAAGAGCACCCTCTTACTATCTGGTAGCTATATTCACACCGTCTAGAACCCGATTTGTGTCAAAAACTACATTGTCATTAGCAAGTTATTCTATATGAGTTTGAACCGGACACAAGACGCTACAGATGGTTTGAAATCTTTACTTTGCTCAAGATTGTACAGCCACAAGGGCATATTTAATGGCCTACAAGAGGTCGTCTGTTAGTCTCAATTCAGTGTCCTACAAGTTTCTCTCAATGAACAACATCATCTCTAGATCTCTCACAATGCTCATTTCGAGATACACAAGGATCTGAAGACGCACAATGGGTATTTCAAGGCCCCGATTTCCTCGCTTGGACAGATTTACAGGAGTTCACCGTCCCTCTATACCGATTCTACGCCGAAGCAACTAAAGACTACCTATACACCACTTCGACCGACAGCAATCCACCAAGTTTTCCTGGCTTTTCCTTTCAGACTATTGTTGCATACGTATACCGCACTCAGGTTTGCGGCAGCGTCCCATTGCTTGGGTTATGGGATAAGACAAACGGCGATTACTTCTATACAACGAGTCAGCCTGAACACACTACGTTCTTGACCCGGGGTCCCTGGGTTGATACTGGTATTGCCGCATATGTGCTACCTGTATCTTCTGGTATGTTAACTGACGGCCTACTTTTTGAACATTAATAGGCTGATCATTCTTGTAGGTTGCACTTGTAGTGCTTAAGTATCCTTCTATCCTTCTGGTCATATTACTACTCGGTATCTTGTACTAAATGTATCCCGAAGTTACAATGTTACTAAATTTTGTCCGTATAATCGCCCAGTAAGAAGAGTCCACCCAAGTGGACAGCATATATGCAAGAATCTAGGAAAGTGACAGGTTGTCATCGTTGCATGCTTTGTCCTTCCTTGACATCACCCCGTCCGAAGTTAGTGCGTTGTGCCCTATCACAGAGATTCAGCGTCGACAATCGACACTGTCAGCTCCACGTGTGGAACAGGTTCACCCTTGTTTTATATCCCACCTTGTTCCTCGATTTGGTCCCACTCGGACTTGGACTTGAAGTTTTTTAGAGTATGAATGGCGGAGCGAAAGGCGAATCATGTTGACGAAGGCAATCAAAGAACCCCTACATATGTATTCTATGGTATTAATAATCACATTCTTCTCATGGACTAGTTGTCATGACACTGTCGTAGGTAAAAGTATTGCAAGCAACCAGAGACGAGCTTGTCGACGTCGCTGAATTTCTCGAAGCTCACTTCGACTCTTGTTTTAGCTAATTTCCCGGACTGTGATCTAAACATGGTCCCCGACACGGTTCACTCCCAATCACTTTGGAATTGATTGATATCTTGTCGGGCTAACAAGTGTCTAAGAGCTTCTCCAATATTCCTCACCTGGAATATGTACTTATTTTTATAACAGTGATCAATATATGGTCGTTTGTGCTATTGTCTCTTCCTGAAGACACTGGGGACGCACTCAAAACTTAGAAGACGTGCAACCTGTAGACTTCGGCCGGATAACTATAAGCCAATGTGAAGCGCCTAATATAGATAAGAGATAGATATGAACTAAAATGCCTGGCCACATACGGTCGCTGGTAATTGCCAACGAATGTAATGAGCGCAGTCCCACATCCCTTTTACTACCGCCCCTTGTCTAGGCTCGAGACACTCCAACAATAAATAAAAAAAACTATATCTCATCCATCTCCTCCAACCCCTCCCCTTCCTCCAATCCTCTCTGTCCTCCTCAAACTCCACCAATTACTCCAGCGCAACACCCCTACAACTAACATACCGCCTATCCGGGACCCGACTGCCCATATCCCACAGTTGGAGCTCGTCGATATGATATGTGCCCGGGTTGATGTCGATATGAGATGGGACTTGCACGGAGGGTAGGTATCTAGGTGTAAAGAATTTTTTCTGCACACTGTCCAACTTTCTGCCCATATGTCCAGGATCCCAACCATTCCTTACCCCCTGTCGCGTTCTATGCCAATGCAGCTGCAGACGTCTCTCCTAGCGACACTGAAGAGCTAATGTCTGCAGGCTGTAGTACTTGCACATCCGCATCGCCGGTCCCCAACACCCTCATCGCATCCCGCGA
The DNA here is from genome assembly GCA_002938375.1 of Psilocybe cyanescens. NCBI lineage: Eukaryota > Fungi > Basidiomycota > Agaricomycetes > Agaricales > Agrocybaceae > Psilocybe > Psilocybe cyanescens. The sequence continues at coordinate 10,620 of NHYD01003385.1, forward strand.
CTCCCAAATATCCGTATGACATAACGGGGTCCGTCTGCTTGGCTTTTGATGGCTCGCATTTAGGATGGTGCAATGAAGGTTTGCAGGGTGCATGACTCGATAAGTAAAGGAATTGTGAAAAGAGGGGAAGTACGAGATTTACCTTCAGAGGACGGGTGTCCTTGAGGAATCCCGCCTCTTTGAATGTCGTGTTGACGAACGCTTTATTTTTTATCAATTTTTTGGAAGTTCGATGTTCGAGGTATTCGAGAATACACGTAGATCGAGAACCGAGAATGGAAAAGTGAACAAAGGTAAAAAAGTCAGTAAGTGCCTCGAACGAAATCTTCACTGGAAAGACGCGGATCATTAGAGAGGAGACGTACAGCAAATTTCCATCAAATTTCGCCGTTCTCCATATTCATTAATCTCCCCTTCTTGCTCCGATATGGACTTCACCCCCACCCTCGCCCCCGCCTGCGCTTTTATATCCGCAGGCCGATGTACAGCACTCCATCGCCCACCCTCTCCCTTTTTCCTATCTTTTCCGCCTTCTTCTCCTTCTCCTCCTGTCGCTGTTTGGATTCCACTCCGCCGCCTCCACTTTTCACATCCACCCCACCACCACCACCCGCACCCGCTGGACAAGGGGTGGGTACAGGCCCACGCATCCTTACACTCGAGCACATCCAAAACCTCTAGCGGCACGAGCATACCTTTGTCACCCCCTAGCATCGCAGAGGTACGCGGTTTTTCCAAGGACAGGAGGTTTAGTGCGTTGCAGGCTGTCTTAGTTTACGGTGGGTTCGTACTCTTCGGATTGGAATTCGGGATCGGGTTCGAAAGCTGCGCAGCTGGGTTGGGAGAAAGCTTCGACGTGTGACCCTTGTTATCTGTCCTATGTCCACGTCCCACCGCTGGAATAGGGGTTGGATTCGTGTTCGAAGGTGACCCGGCGTCATTTACGCTTGATGATCAAAACAGGAGCGGCAGATGAGTGTCCAACACGAGCGAGCGATTCAAAATCAAGATGCATATATGCGTAGTAGCTGTATTATTGCTTACAGTGTGTTGAGCGCGTACGTGCGACTTCTTGGAGCCTCCAGCTGTGGCGGGGTGTCAGAGTCGATGCTGGTTGTGACGTTCCAGGTACTGGGCTGCCTGTCCTTCCAATCATGTTAAATCCGGCGGCGCCAACTTTAGGGGCTATATCACTGTCTCCCCCTCCCCTTCTCCTTCCATGACTTCGACCCCGACCACGGTTGCTTATCGCACCATATCCACCACGGACAATTTCCCGACCTGATCCATCGTGCGTCTCGCCGTCTCTCTCTCCTCTCCCTCTCGGTATGTCTGTCGATGCCGATCCTCAAGCCTCCGAAGTTAGAGTTGGGTATTTGGTCGGGGTGTAGCCTGCTACAGCAGGAAAGGTGATAGGGGTGGACAGGCTTGCACTCGCGCTCACGTCAGCTCAAATGACAATGACGATGACGATGTTGAAAGAACGTTTTGGAGGGGAAAGAAAGCAAGCAAGCAACAGGTTGAAGGGAATGGCATCGGTTCTCAGATCCAATCTTCGTCTCACCTATCCATTATCAATGGGAGAGTGGAAACGAGATGAATGAGCGACGTAGCACGCCATAAATCTAGATCACATAACGAGCCAGAAGAAAGAAGGAAAATTAGAGCGTCAACGTCTTAACGTATGACACTCCTCATTGCACCTCAGCTCCAGCAAAGTTCTGCTGGTGAAGCGACAACGACAACGGTGCGCATCCACCTAATACCAAATTGTCCCCTCTCTAACGTTGCTCGAATAAAGCGAAAGCGCATGTGCTCGCACGGTGCGAAAAGAAACATTACGGTAGGTCGAGAGCTACTACTCGAGGCAGAACAGCTCTGTCGGTGGCGTGAAGATATCAATAGATTGCATGTCGTAGAAACGATTCAACGTGGGAGCGACTGAACCTTCTGCTGGCAGCATCAATCACGTGAATTGTTCACTTGCGTTCAGTGAGGTGATTAATCAAACAAGGGGCAGGATTGTCGACCACTGTGCTGATACATAACAACCGTGCTGTCGGCTTCAAGGAACGAATTTCACTCACTCGCTAGCTGTCAAAACTTGAAAGCGCCATATTGTGTAATATTCTTACGGCCGATTGTCTTGATTCCGAATGCCAAAAGATACTAAGAACCGAGTACACACTCAGTCAACTCCTAACCCTCTCATTCTCGGTAGAGTCTTACGGACCTCCTGTAATATAGCTGCCCACGTCGTAGACTCACGGTGCGGCATTCAAGTTTATGGAAGTTTGATCCCGCCGCTCACGTTGTCAATGTAATTCCAATTTCACGCAGTTCCATCCCCCATCACAGTCTGGTTCCGCCTCATTTCTATGACCATTTCGGGTCTGTGTCTTGTGCAATTGCAGTAGACATACAGATACGCCTGCGTTCCTTTACTGTGGCTTAGTTTATTTTTACTGTGACGCAACTCGCGGACAAGTCATGCTCGGATGACTGTAGACACATCACAGATGATAGGATAGACGGGCTACTATAGGTATTTTGGACGCCAAAGTACGCGGAACAACAATAACTCAGGAAAATGGTGAAAGGCCAGAGCACATGTTCTGTTTCATTAAACTATGTGTCGGAAGAGGCGTGGGTCATGCTCAGAGGAGAAATAATTACTCAAATCAACGCGCCAATCAACCTGATGACAGACAAATTACAATTAATCTAATCTGGCTCGTATGATTTTCAGGCTCGACATTGGGGCGCAACACGTTCTTGGGCTTGGAGTAGCGATTAAGCTTGATATTCTTCTCCTTCTCAGAGTTTTTACTTATCGGGCAATAAATCTCAATAGATTGGGTCTGGATTGAGACTCGTCTTGTTCTTGAACCTTGGTACGCTGATCTGGACATTTAGCAGGAGCCATGAGGTAGTGTAGCTGTTGATAGTAGGCGGAAGTCTCAGAAAACTCAATTCTTCCTTTCAAGATCATGGACGCTATTATTGAAATCGCCGTCATTACACTCGCTCCACCATCAATTTCATCAATAGCACTATCTTCACACAGACACCGTATATTTGCAAACGCAGTTCGTTTCGAGACAGTGTATCTTTCTTAACAGTAACCAGCCCTTTTTCGACAGTCACCCGATTCTTATTCGCAAGCCCTCGGAGGGTTATAAAGCAATCGGGTCGCTTCGAGACGGTGCTCGGGGCCAACATTTTCATCACCTCTGTCGCAGTTATTGTTGAGTATCAGTATCAATACCCGATTCCATTTATAAAGGACGGATCCCTGGTTTAAATTCTCAACGCTCTGTTCAGGGTACCCATTGTCAAACATCGATTGAAAATGACCAAATTTCAAAATTCAAAAAAACTATCAGGTATG
>NHYD01003386.1:0-36912 GCA_002938375.1 Psilocybe cyanescens
TAAACGTCGTATTGCTAAATAGGATTTGTCCTGCTTTCCTGATGATGGAGGAAAGTGCATCTCTAACATGCATTCATTATCGGTATTTTTGCCATGTTGGTTGTTGACGAACGTGCCCCCGCTGATCATGATGTTCCCCGCCCCAGCTAATATACTGTTATTGTGCTGGGTCTACCTATGAGGCTGCTTTTCTGCACAGTACATCCTCAGTTATCAACCATACAGAAGATAAGACAGTGTCTCTGTCGGGTACTCATTATCCCGGAGAGTGCTGTGTTCTCTTGGGATATAGGTGGTTTGACATATGCAGTGTTTATGATGATTCCAAAGAGAGGGTTGAGTTGTCGGACATTAATGGCGTTGAGCACAAGAGGACGTTGTAGGTTTCGCTCTCATGCTCTGCAATTCAGGCTAGAGGCTTGCAACATCCAAACAAAAGTTACGGCTCACTTCAAACCTTGATAGGGCATATGGTTCCGTTCCATTTGCGGGACCTGGACGTACGACGAGACTGAACCTGACTAAGCGGTGAGAAGGTGTTTATCAATGTCGCATAGAAGGAATTAGAAAAATTAGAAAAGAATGTACTTTAGAAGAGTATCCAATCAACGTTGCGGAGAACTTTGAGATGAGTAATAAAGTATACGTTTGTCGCAATTAGAGGGTAACCGCGTCGAAAGCAAGTTGGGATGTGTCAAAATGATGTCAGATCGGAAATGGTTTTATGTTATTTTCTCTGAGTACTTCCAAATTTATTACTCTGGGAGAATAGATAGTGTCCCTTATCCAAGAGTGCCTCTAACGAGTCTAATCAAGTGCACAATTGTAAATGCGCATATAGGGATAGGGGCTACTATAATGGAATGACCATCTCCTTTAAGCAAACTTGTCATCGGATTGACGTTATGGCTTACATGGTGTTCTCTGTTCATGAGAAACCACCACCACCAAGTTCCACGAGCTCAAGAGTCATGTTCGATTTTAATATGCTCGGCGCACGACGCGTAAGTCCCCTTTCTCTGATCGGCAGAATTGTATTCAATTTTACATATGTACACATAGTCTTTCCGTCATCCATCCGGACAATGTAAGTCATTCACAGGATGCCCTCTCTCTGTGCGGCGGCCTCTTAGAGAAAAGCGAAGAGCCCTGTATCATGTGGTGTGTCCTACTCTAATCTTCGCGTATGTGCAGTATAGCAGGGTCGGCTTCCAAGCTTCAAGGCGTGAATCGTTCATCGGTTAATGATTGTTATCTACGGTAATCCCCCGAGAACGATCGGCACGATCAACAATACTGTAGCAGTAGCACCATAATGCTGCAAGAGACGAGACGATTGTATTCAATGTAATGTAATACTCCGCCTGCTACCTGATTAAAGTGGTTTACTCAATGTGTATTACCTCACATGCAGGGTTTTCATTCGAAGCTCGCCGACTGGATTTAGTTGCCCGACATATCAGCTGAAATAATGAATACCGTCGTACCCATGGTACTGGCACAAGTGGTTCCACTTTTCCAGGCTCGGAGCCGGACCTTATCTGCTTAGGATGGACGAGTCAGAGATGCAGAGCGGGAGTGGGGCGTGCGCGTATAACTGCTGAGAGTATAAATTAACTGACACCACCGCTACGAGTCCACAGAAACCCTTCCCCTTCCTCATCTACTCATCTCGACAAAGACGAGCGAAATGCCCTCCCTATTTGAGCCATACCCCCCTCCCGAGTCCCCTCTTGCGCGATACCGCCTGCTGTCTCCCACAGCCGGCGTACACGTCTCCCCCATCCAGCTCGGAGGCATGAGCATTGGTGATAAATGGACCGAACTCGGCATGGGCTCCATGGATAAAGACTCGAGCTTCAAGCTCTTAGACGCGTTTTTCGACCATGGCGGGAATTTCATCGATACTGCGAACATATAGTGCGTGCTGTATTCTGCATTTTGTGCTTTTTCAGCGTTAACCGACCGACTGACTATCTATCTGGATTATCGCAACATTCTCCCCCCAATATTTTTTTTTGTTTTCCATCCCATCCTATCCCATCTCTCACAATTTATAACCAACAGCCAAGACGGCTCCTCCGAGCGCATCATCGGCGAATGGGCAGAAAAGCGCAAAAACAGGGACCAGCTCTTCCTCGCCACGAAATATACGCAAAACATCCACCTCCGCGACGAGTCTATGCCCACGCACAAAGTTCTGTTCGTCGGGAACAACGCCAAGTCCCTGCGCCTCTCCGTCGCAAAGTCGCTCGAGAACCTCCGCACGGATTATATAGACCTGCTATATGTCCACTTCTGGGACTGGGATACGAGCATTGAGGAGGTCATGCAGAGCCTGCATAAGTTGGTACTGCAGGATAAAGTTTTGTATTTGGTGAGTTACATCTTCTTTTTGTCTATTTGGAAGAGGCGTTGGGGCGTAGGGCGTATCATTGTTCGGGGAATTTACAGCTGCTGACGGTGAGGTACTTTGTAATTTTTCGTATTCAAGGGAGCGTCCGATATGCCTGCATGGATCGTCTCCAGAGCCAATCAATACGCACGCGATCACGCATTGACCCCTTTCTCCGTGTACCAAGGCGCGTGGAATTTGATGGACAGAGCCATAGAGAGGGAGATCATCCCAATGGCCAGAGCAGAAGGTACAGTAATATCACTACGCTTGAACGCATTTGACTGAGTAGACTAATCAAAACTTGCTGATATGTCCAGGAATGGCGCTGGCCCCTTGGAATGTCCTCGCTGCGGGCAAATTCCGCACGGACGAGGAAGAGGAAAAGCGCGCGGCCAGCGGGGAGAACGGTCGCGGCGTGTTTGGTGAATGGAAGCGGAACGAGAAAGAGAAGCTCGTCTGCGCCGCGCTAGAGAAAGTCGCTGGGGAGGTCGGCACAAAGTCCATCACCGCTGGTACGTCGTCTTTGAACTTCTTTCTTAATGTCGATTTATCTCATTCATTTTCTATTTATGTACTTCTGTAAAGTGGCTATCGCGTACCTGATGCAGAAGGCCCCCTTCGTCTTCCCTATCGTCGGCGGGCGTAAAGTCGAGCATCTCGTTCAAAACCTCGAGGCGCTAGAAATTTCACTCTCGGATGAGCAAATCAAGTATCTGGAGAGTGTCGTGCCCTTTGATCTTGGGTTCCCTTCGAGTATCATTGTATGTCCTTCCTTTTGGCCTTTCTTCCCTTTTCTTCCCCATCTGTCCTCTTTCTCCCTGCCTCTATTCAGATATAGTGGACGGTATAGCTGACTTACGAATTGCCTATCAGGGGGTTGGTACGGACTATATACGGGGATTTACATCCAGTGCCAATATCGACAAACAGCCATTACTACAACCCATCCGACCCCCTGTTAAAAACGCTTCTACTTGATGTGGACCGTGGTTGCGATAGTTTTTGTTTGATTCTACTACGTCGATTCATCTATATAGTGCCGTCCGTCAGTATTATTGCTACATGGTCCGTCCATTATGTTACTTATATCTCAAGGGAATATATCCGATACACCCCGATACCTCAGAGTCCGAGTCCGTAGTCTACAGCATCGTCCATGACACCACCCCAGCCAGGCCCACACTAATGGCAGTCCTCAACAACACTCCCCGTCCGAACGGCTCGACTGTCAACCCCGCCCCCGAGCTTTTTGGAACACCAACGACAGTATTCGTCCCCTGCTTGCTGAACACGCGCACGGAGGACACCTCGAAATACGCATCAGCGTAGTTCGATCCGTTACCCAGTACGAAGTCGTTATAGCACACGCCTGTGCATGTCTGTGAAAACACGTCCACTCTTCCTGCGAGATCTATGGAAGGAAACGAGAAAGGTTCGAGTGAGTGAACAATGATGAGAAGTTTATTGGACGAAGGAAAGGATTTAAGATAAGCCGAATTAACGCTCATCGAAAGAGCAGCAGCAAATATGGATCGGATTGGACCGAAAATGACGCCGAGCTCACCTCCGCACAGCGTAACAGTAAAAATAAGGTTCTGGGGCTGGAAGAATTGGCTTGAGTTGCATTGTGTCGAGGGCCAGTTTCCGACTGGCTGACCGAGGGAAGACGTGTCGATTGTACTCGAGTTAGAGGAGAGGACACCTGGGACGTCGGCGCGAGGGAAGAACCATATACTAATTCAGACGTCGTGTCAATGTCAATGCAGATCAGAACTTTGAGACAGGACTCAAAGGGAAACCCTTGAACAGCTCCTCTCCAGACAATTGTTATACCAGAAAGACGAGACTTACGAAATACCCGATTCGGCAAATTCGGTGACGAAGAAACCGCCTCCGGCCTGCGCGAAAGCTGCTCCGTACGACTGCGTGCTCGGCACCGTAGTAATACACCCCTGGTTGTTATTAGCAAGGAACGAGCAGTCCGTCGAGTTCACAATGGACGAGGACTGATTCTGCCCGACTTGGGTGCACCCGGGTGTCGTGTGCAGGCCCATTATACTATGGCTGGCCAGGTTCACGCCTTCGAACGTGTCTATCTCGCTATGAAAAGATTGTTAGATTTGAGAGGTTGTTCTTTTATGACGTCATTGAATGAGCGTACCCTCCTTCACGCGTTTCCGCTGTTGACCACCTAAAATTATAGAGTCAGCGTAATTCCAGTATAGTTCATAAGACATCGACAAACCATGCAGGCCAAACGGAGCACTAAAAAAGTAGCATTTATATATAGAACGATCGACCATTTTGAACAGAGAAAAACACGCACACCGAAAGGTACGTGCAGCATATCTATGGTCCACACGCTGCCCACACTGTATCCGACATCCGTCTGCATTCGGACACTGTTCCTATTCTTGTTGAATTCCACATTGGATGTATTGTCGACTTTTATGATAGCGTGATTTGTGGTGGAGTCGACAAAAGCCAGCTTTGATTTGAACGCGTCGGATGCTGAGAGGTACCTTGCGTTGTACGCCATTATACCTCTGGTCGGCAAGGATCCTCCTATGAATCCATGTTACTCACATCACGTTTCCATTCGTTAGATTGTCGACTTCGGAGATGGCGAGAGATGATGTTGATAAGGTCACGTTGGAGATGTGAAGAGATACGGCTCGGGACACTCACAATGGTCGTAGAATGTCCACTCATCAAAAAATGTCGGTCCAGCGTACTCCTTTACCATGTCATAAGTATCAGCTGTTACCGGCTTTACAACAGCAAGCAATGTTGAGAGCACGAGGAAAGCGATGCACAATGTCGGCACCATAGTAGTGGGCAGTGAGGGGGGGAGGGAAGGATAGGGACGATGTGAAAGTCGCAGAACAAGTAATCGTGGGCAAAGCTCGAGGACAAATGTCGATGAGAAGATGTCATGTAAAAACAGATCAAGCCTCAAGAATCCAAGGATAGATGATAACGTGCGAAATGACGAAAGGACCCCGCTTGGATACCCGACGGAGATGTTTTCCCTTTACTTCACCGCATAAAATAGTCTTAGCAAATGAAAGATAAAGAGATGAGCGCTGAGCCACGCTTGTACTGTGAGTGTAGACAATATAAGTACTCATCGATTCACCTTTCTCTTGGTGAAGTGCCATCCATCACGATCTGTCGAGGAAATTTTCGAAAGAAAGTCGAGAGATACAGAAAATACTGACCGCGGCCTTAACGCGTAACGCTCGACCTCACGCGCACGACACGCGTCATAATTTATCGGCAACTTTCGGCAACCTTAGCGTGCATCAAATTTGTAAATGACGTCAATCGCTTTCCCGCTAGTTTTTTTTACGGCAGTTGCAATCGGGTAGAATTCCCAGTTAAACAGATCCCAGGTCACAAACAAAACACACCGGAAGGTAGCTGTCGCTGAACAGACAAGAGAAAATCACAAGTTTTTAATCATTGGAATCAGGGTTTCTACTGGGTTTCCTTCCCCATACTTACAACTATCGATCAGATGATCCGATACCCATACTCAGATGTGCCCAGATGCATAAAATTTGAGATCGCTTCGAAGTTATGGAGACCAAAGCACCAAAGGCCCTCACACAGCGCCAGTATTTGGAGGGTCTTCAACTAGTGAGCATGGCCACGAAGTGGTTCATGGAAGAAGTGAGTGGCCATAGCATCAGATGAAGCTCCTTCATTGAACCCACCCGGCCTGAGATGCGGCTCTTTTAACCCCAAATAGGAGAAGAGGTAATTAAGAAATGCATAGGGTACGTCGTCGACAATAATTCTCTCTAAATGTACTCTGGCCGTGCATTCAAATGTCCTCTAGAGGATCCATAGCGCTTTCCCTCCTGTACAATGTGGCTGAATGTGGGGACAAGACATGTTATCTCTATCCTGGAAGGTTAGTGCATGATTATGGTTGATTGTTCTGCTCTATTGGATGGAAAGCTCGTGAGATTAAATTGGCCATTGTCGCAGGGAGAATGTTTGCCAAAAGGGCTTCAGTGCTATATTGGCGTCGCATCTCAAGTGCCTTTTGCGTTGGACAGTGGACTATTCGATTACCCAAATTACACAGTCACAGTGATTCCATGTATCCCTTTATATCCTTCGATGAAATATACTTAGAAAATTACAATAGTATTTAGTTACTTGGGCTGCTAAATTGTTGAAAAGTTCATGCTCTATTATAGTACCGATCGATGTCTAGAAGTCGAATCGACAATGTCTATTTAATTAAGCGTTGATAGTGATCGGGAAAGACACCCCTCCTTCAACAAGGACAGTGCTTCCATCAGTGCCGTTGATAGGGTAGACCATGTTCAGGACGATGTTGTAAGGCGCCCCGGCGAAGAAAGGCGCATGCGGAACCTATAGTAAACAGTTTATTAAATACTGTTCAGCAAACCAAGTACCAAGGAACGCACCTGAGTAGTAAACTCGTCCGTGGGCTGGATCGTCCCCGGAACAAAGTTGAAAGTGCGTCTGGCAAGAACGATGGGTTGTTCGTGTCCGTTATTGCTAGCCTCAGGCACCTCAATAGTGTAATCGAGGAATTGGGGGATTATGCCAAACTGCTCTATGGCGCAATTCAGGTTTACGCTGACGGTGATGCTCTGTGTATTAAATTGTGGTTTAATTTCTTTGTTTGCAAATCTATTGATTGAAAGAGGTACGTACATCTCCTGGGCTAACAGTGACTGGGAACGCGCTAAGNTTGGGGGATTATGCCAAACTGCTCTATGGCGCAATTCAGGTTTACGCTGACGGTGATGCTCTGTGTATTAAATTGTGGTTTAATTTCTTTGTTTGCAAATCTATTGATTGAAAGAGGTACGTACATCTCCTGGGCTAACAGTGACTGGGAACGCGCTAAGAGCGCCGAATCGTGCTGCTTGCGGGCAATTGCGCTTTGCTATGGTCGCAGATGCGACGAGGCTAGCAAGGGAGAAGAAGACAGCGGAGGTAGCGGCGAATTTCATTTTTGTTGTGAGTTTGAAGAAAGTGTGAGATCAGTGAAGACTCTGCAGGTGAAGAGGGTGATGATGATAACTTCGGCCATCTCATACTCACTTTTATACCATACTGAAGATGGTCGATTGAAGACATTCTGTCTGTGAAGTCGTCAAACTCCGGAAATGGGTAACGGATAACGACCTTCTTGCACTGCTACTTCCTTTATTTTTAGACGTCAGTCGAATTGTGGGCATACGGGCCGAGAGCATTTTGCACTTGGGATTTTCCGTGCGTGGTGGGCGGCCACAGTGTTAGTCGGCCAATAAATTCCTGCGGCGTGTACCATCTGCTCTCGTCCCGACTCTATACCTCCTGCAGCACGGATTCAGAGCAACTAATATTACACTCTGGGACTCTCTGCTCCAAATGATCAAAGTGAAATAACATCAATTGACCATCAGGAAATTTATATGGGTCGTCGATGTATGTGAGGCTCAACGAGGTCAGGTGTGTCGAGTGCGGCATAGTTACGTCGTCCAGGCGCAGAAGAAACAACTTCAACTTCAGGTTACGGAGGTGCCGGGGTGATGCAGTCTCTGGATATTATTTGAAGAGTTGGTGCAGACTTTCAAATTTATTTGCTTTAGGGAGAACGCGGAGATGACAATATAAGTAAGACCACAATTCTGGGCTATGGCTTGAGCGAGGCCCTCAAATATCTCGTACTGGCACAGCTGCCAGGTATGCTCCACAGTTAATCGCTTCCCCGCAGATGCATTGATGGCTTCCAGTTATCGATTACTCGGCTGTACCCATCTATTTCCCAATAGAACGTCTATCATTGTACATATTCTTATACATAGTCGTATACATAGTAAAATAATGAATTATGATGTGTCTTGCCTCTTGAATAAGCACAAACTCGCTACTAGTACTTACTCGAGCAGCCTTTCAAAGGCTCCCTTTTCTTTGCAATTTCAATTTCTATGTATATTTCGGAGTTTGAATATCTTGCATAATGCCAACCTAAAGCCATCCTTGTTCAACAGCAACAGTGACCATCATCTTCGATTTTTTCCATCATCATTCGAATTTTTGCGACCTAAAATGCCAGTTCTATATCGACAGCACTCTAGTGCACCAAGCCACTGGGATGAATGCAGAAGCCTTATAAGAGACCCACAAGAGATCAACTCTATGTCACCAGTTACTTTTAGGATGCCCGTGACCTTGTGCAAGCGCACATACGCTTGCAGATGTTCATTGGTAATTGCCACAAATTTCTTGTGTCCGGAGTTTCAACCTTCACGAGTTGGCCTGCTTCATTCCGGGAGTGTAGATACCTGTGATGACTTATTGAACTTCGATGGTAGCGAAATGGCATGGTGAGTGTGATGTGTATACATGGTCTTTGACTCTTATCCCTTTCTTCAAGAAAATTGGGCGCGATCCATAGTTTATGTCCGCACGAGGTGTCGACCGGTCTGCGGGCCAACTTCGGCAATTTGTCTAAGTTATACTGATCTCGGAGAAATGGCTAAACGTATATACGATTGACCTCCTGAATTTACAGTATTTATGTCTCACCGCTTTTCCGAAACTGATCCTTCCTTTCTCTACACACACTAGTCTTCACTGAGATCCACTTCATCATGACATCTCTCGACATTCAGCCTCTAGTGACCCATATCTACACTGCCGATCCCTCAGCACACGTTTTCAACGGCCGCATCTACGTCTACCCATCGCACGATATCGCGACTGACATCGTCGATAACGACAATGGCGACCAGTACGCTATGGAAGACTACCACGTCCTCTCTCTTCCCAGTATCTCTGGGCCCGTCACCGACCACGGCGTTGTTCTCTCGTTAAAGGACATTCCATGGGCGGCGAAGCAACTGTGGGCTCCTGACGCTGCCACCAAGAACGGCAAATATTATTTCTTCTTCCCCGCACGGAATCACGAGGGCTTCTTCCAGATCGGAGTCGCGGTAGCGGACGAGCCGCACGGCCCTTTCGTGCCGGAGCCGGAGCCTATCAAGGGGAGCTACAGCATTGATCCGGCAAGCTTTGTCGATGATGATGGACAGGCGTATTTGTATTTCGGAGGCATCTGGGGCGGACAGTTGCAGTGCTGGCAGAAGGGCGTCTACGACAAAGACGCGTACACTACGATGGAGGCGCTGGAGGGGCCAGCACTGAGCGCACGGGTAGCCAAGCTGAGCAACGATATGAAGAGTTTCGTCGGGGAAGACGTAGCAGTGGAAATCTTCGACCCTGCGACGAAGGAACTACTCCATTCATCAGACCACGACAGGAGATTCTTCGAGGCCGCGTGGGTACACAAGCGTAACGGCGTCTATTATTTCAGCTACAGCACCGGCGACACCCATTATCTCTGCTACGCCACTGGCGACTCGCCTCTCGGACCTTTCACCTACCGCGGAAGAATCCTGGAACCTGTTACAGGATGGACAACGCACCACAGTATCGTAGAGTTCGAGGGACGAACGTGGTTGTTCCATCACGACGCAAGCTTGAGTGGTGGCAAAAACCATCTCAGGTGTGTCAAGGTTCGAGAGCTGTGGTACACAGAGGATGGAAGTTTGACGGCAGAGAATCCCGGAGCCAGCGCCTGAATATTATATAGTTATGTAAATTAAACAATATTTGAAGTTTTTGAATGGATACAGCCTGTATATTTAGCAGCGTGGTCCGCCACGCGCGCCATGCTTGATTGACTTGATTGAATTCATCCCCAAGAATTCAGGCTGCCGCAGACCTCGCCACACTTCCCTACTTTAGGAACTTCCACTGGTTTACAATACATAACAGATGCACTAGAAGCAATTAAGCATTGCTGCTCGGCGTGGTGCGTGTGTGGCCTTATACTCCTTCAAATCCCTGTACATCGGTGAGTACAATTACTGAGGGCCGGGGTTTTTAAGATCTCGTACATGAATGTCGTGCTCTAAACCTAGTATATGTAGTCTCCAGCTTTATTAAGAGCCTGCAAAATAATGTCGAATTTTGGGTAGGACGTGTGTTGATTTTCCAGTACACTTCCTTGTTATAGTATATTTTCTGACTGAATTGCTGACGGAGATTAGGATGAAAACCCTCGGGAACAATGGCGCCGCCCTGAGACTACAATAGACCGAAAGCCTTGTTACACAGAGTAAATTCACCAATAGCCGAATATTGCTTGTACAATGCACAATCAAGAATTTGGGAGGTAATCAGCTAAAGCCTTTTGGCGACCAATCATAGTAGCTGGACCCCAAGTAGGATATTCACTATTGCAGCGACAATCTCAAAAGCCGTTTACGGCTCGGAGTGTCGATCATCGCGTTTAGGAACTTCTTGGAAGTCCAGGATGAATTTGGGAGCAAATTTTGATGGAAGAGTGGGTACCGGGTGAGTTCTGATTTATAAAGCAATGTCAATTTCTTCCTGCGTCGCTCACAGCCTCCAGATTACCCTTCCTCCATAACCTTCAGTAGCGAGCTCTTCGAACTATGGCCACTCCGCTCAAAATATTTATCACAGGACCAACAGGTATGTGTAGTACTGTATCATTCAACCAACATAGAGCAACGATGATATTCATTTTGGTCTTAATCAGGACACATTGGGGGGACTGTTCTTACACGTCTGCTGAAGCATAAGGATGTGGCGACATTCAAGATTACTGCTCTTGTGCGCTCAGACGAGAAGGCCAAAAAACTGAAGAGTTTAGGTGTCAATGTCGTCAAGGGGTCATATACAGACGAAGATCTAAGCATTATCACAAACGAAGCTGCTCAGTCCGATATCGTTTTCGCCATCGTGAGCGTGCCTTGCGAATATCCAGATTTTATTGCCGCTCACTAAAGAACTTTATTAGTGTGATGCTGATCTGTTACCTCCCACACAAGCGATCTTGAAAGGGTTAAAAATCAAGTACGAGAAATCCGGCAAGGCACCCGTCTTGATACATACGGTATGCTAGAATAATTCATATTCAAATATATCAGGATGACATAGAGTTTCCTTTAGTCGGGCACAGGTGATCGCATTTCTTAAAATTATCGAAACTGATATAGACGACACCTTTTATAGGAATTCTTACGGATAATGCACGCGGACTAACTTCCGAACACTACACCTACAGCGATTATGACACTGAGAAGCTCAATGCCCTTCCAGAGTCTGTTATACATAGAAACGTCGACAATCCAATCATCGAAGCGGACAAGGCCGGTTATGTGAAAACGTATTTCGTCATACCTTGTTGGTTTTATTTTGTTCTTCTACTCAAGACCGAGGGCACTGATTGAAGGTACATTTATAGCGACTGTATTTGGCCAGCCGGCTGATAGCACTCTTGTGGACCTTGGAATTCAAATTACTACTTCGGGGGTGTTCAAATACTTCATCACGCCTTATCTCGGACGCAAACAAGGTGGATACTTCGGGAAAGGTCTGAATACCTGGAATTTGATCTCTGTGGAAGAAAGTAGGTCACTCTACTTGGGCGTACGAAGAATGCTCTTGACGTATTTCACTATAGCTGCCGATCTGTTTATCGTTTTGTTTGACGCTATTCGCAATACCCCTGATGTTCCTGGTCATGGATCCGAAGGCTATTATTTCGGAGAGAGCGCTTTGTTTACGTACAAGGAACTTGCCGCCGCCGTCTCAGAGGCGCTCGTTGAAATCGGTATAGGAATTAGCAAAGAACCAAGTGCATTCACTCAGGAAGAGGCAGACACACTAGTCCATGTAAGTGCATTTATCATGTTTGTTGATTATTTGTGTAACTTTGTGACATTTTGCCAGCCAATTATTGGGCAGATGGTGGGATCAAATAGCTACGCCAAAGGCGATCGTTCTCGTGCACTTGGGTGGAAACCGACAAGCACAAAGGAAGACCTCTTTGCCACCATAAAAGAAGAAGTCAAGGCTTTTTATGCGAAATAGTTGCAGTACCCAAATTTTATTAGAAATGTATCTGAAATGCTTTCTGTACTTTAATGTCTATACCCGTTTCAACACATCTCCGCACCATAAAGCACCAAGCAGAAAAGTTGACACAGACATCTCTCGAGTATGCCTCTTTTCATGGACCGTTTGGAGCTGGTGCCACTCAGTGTTTCAGCTTGGATTATACGAGTAGCAATAGCTCATTTACTCATACAACTGTCGCGCTGACCGTGCGTGTTCATAACGGGATCTTTCCGGCTCGTAAATCTCCTTCGCCACTATGTTTCCCGATTTGGTAATCACTAAACCAAAGCGAGTAAGCGTGATTTGTGTTTAACCGCCATTTCCAGCATCTTGTAAGCCGTGTTGTAATCTATTGTAATGGATGTACCTTGCTTTTATAAATAAAAAAATAGCGGGACATTCAATTTGCTATTGATCACGTCATAGGTCGCATACATTGGTCAGTTGCTTCTTTCTTAACACTTGCCTTATCTCCTTTGCTGACCAACAGCTGACACAGACTTGGTCCAGAATTTGTTACAAAGACTTTTACTCGTTCCTACGGTTATGTATCTCATGCACATCCGATCTTTCCATATACTCTGTCAGTAATCAATTATAAAGATATCTCTATCTGAGTGCGAAAATAGGGTTGATTAGAAACTTCAATACTTGCACCATTATTTTGCTCACAGAAAAGGCCGCATTCCTAAGCAATGGGCATTCAGGCTGTTAATTAAACAAAGTGTCACGGCATACACCGAGAAAATGCATGTCCTTATTATGTGGTCTATAAAGAAAATAAGAAGAGCTTGACGTATGATGTTTTTGAGTCCACAGTTTAATTGGAATCACCGGCGCCTGTTCTCGATCAAGTTTTAAGATACGAGTTTCCAAATAAACATGCCTTCGCAGCTCAGAATTTTTATCACAGGAGCAACTGGTACGCCAATCTTTGATGTTTTGCCGTTCTGCGTACATCTCAGACAAGAGGCTGACTCTGAGTACCAGGCTACGTCGGCGGCGGTGTTCTCGCACGCCTTCTGAAACACAAAGACGCCGCGTCCTTCTCAATCACAGCCCTCGTACGATCTGCAGAGAAGGGAGAAAAACTGACAACCCTTGGAGTCAATGTCCTTACTGGGTCGTATTCAGATGCGGATTTGAGCTTTCTCACAGATGAAGCTGCTCTGTCGGATATTGTTTTCGCTATCGTGAGCCATCATCCGTCCGTTGACGTTCTCGCAGATACACCTGTTGATTGTTCTACTTACTAGGCTGACTCGGATCAGCTACCTGCCGCACAAGCGATATTAAAAGGACTCAAAATCAAATTTGAGAAAACTGGAAAGGCTCCCATCTTAATACACACGGTGCGTTGGGATACTTTCTGACAAAGTGGAGTTAACAGTATCATTTTATCTAGTCTGGAACAGGTAGTACATATCGGTTTCCTTTCTGGATTTTAACACTAATAGGCACGGCTCAATGTTATAGCACTGATTTCAGACGATGCTCGTGGACTCAGTTCCGACCATATCACCTATAGTGACTTGGATGTTGAGAAACTCAATGCCCTTCCAGACTCTGTTTTCCACAGGAACGTCGACATTCCTATCGTCGAAGCTGACAAGGCTGGTTATGTAAAATCATACATCATCACACCAAGTATTATTCCTCCTGTATGTTACTTCGAGGTAAAGTCGCTAATTTTATACCTATGGTAGGTGCAATTTATGGTCGTCCATCCGCGAGTCCGGTCGTAGAACTAGGTATCCAAAACACAGTTTCGCTTGTACAGTCCTACTGTATCAAGCCTTCAATTTTACGCAAACAAGGGGGATACTTCGGAAAAGGTGTGAACTACTGGTCTGGAGTTTCTGTGGATGACAGTAAGTTGCACTCAGAATAGGGTACAAATCGCCTTCTGACAAGTTTTGCTAATATAGCCTCCGATTTGTACCTTGTTTTGTTTGACGCCATCCGCAAGGCTCCCGAAGTTCCTGGTCATGGAATCGAAGGATATTATTTTGCAGCCAATTTTTATTTTCCCTTGATAGAAATGGCACGTACCATCTCCGAAGTCCTAGTTGAAAATGGTATAGGGACCCTCAAAGAACCGAGTCCCTTCACACAAGAGGAGATCGACGAGATATACGGAGTAAAGTCGTTCATTGCGACATCTATTCATTATTGACTTTAGCAACACAGCCGGGCCCACTTTGGACATTTCTTGCTGCAAACTTTTACGCTAAAGCCGATCGCTCTCGTGCACTTGGATGGAAGCCCAGAGGTACAAAGGCAGATTTCTTGGTCTATGTAAGAGAGGAGGTCAAGGTCTTTTTGACAGAGTCGCGCGGAACAATTGCCTGATATCTATCACCATAATAACTTAGAACCCATTATGGTATGTATAACATGTTAACCGACAATAAATAACAGAAGTAACGCCAAATTCAAGCGCTATTTGAGAGCCACTCACAATCAAGGCGCTGCCGTCGGCGGAAATATTTGCGTCCAAAGAATGCGGACGTCTTTGGGTGTCAGTCAAGATACGTTCGTTTTTAATTCATCCCGAAAGATATTGGAAGAGGTGTCTCATTGCTCAAACGACAACCACGGCGTTCTAAGATCCAAACGTCGGAGGTCTGGAAGAGCTATCCGTCCCGATTTGTTTGGAAGCAATGCTTTGATTAATTCGTCAGGCACTGTTAATATCCCGTCTATTTTTTTGATATAGATGCTAACACGAGTGATTTCCGGAAATAAATTATACCAAGGTTTGTCCATATAATATACAAAGTCAAAGTCTCTCAATGGCCGGGTTCGAACGATGAAAAAAGCAACCAGTGTCTATCGTTTCGTCGAAAGGTTGGAATCTATATTCCAAGGTTCGTAGAGATTGGGGGGTTACGTAGAATTCTGGAAGTGAAAAATGTTTCTGTCGGGGTCGGTGGCCTCCGGATGAATAATGGACAGAGAAGTGTTGGTAAAGAGCGTGTTAGGTAGAGCATATGTTCCTTAGTCGTTGGTAACATTCCTTGCAATGCAATGGGTGAATTTGGACGAATAATAGGTGTCAATTCGTTGATGCCGAGAGAATGTGCTTCATGATCCGTCAAATTGTCCCACTGCAGGCAGATATTTTCGAGAGATAAATCAACGGCGAAAAACATCTTCGGATGAAAGCATGTGGGTAACCGCCACCTCTCAAAGTCGGAATTGTTTTCGTCATGTTCGTAAGGGTATCTACTTGAGGAATAAGGTTGAGGCCATAAAGTAGACCCTGCAGTAGGTATTGCGAGGCCTTAAAATTGCCGAACTTCCAGTGGGTGGCGTGGGATCTAGGAATTTTGAACAGAGACTACAAGTTTGACTCGTTCTTTACCACCCTGAACTTGGTAGCTCTGACTTTGATAGATATTGGAAGAGCACGCGACCTAAATAGCCATTGTTTTGTGACATCATTTTGCAGACGGTTCCCAGAAGAAGAGGGGCCAGACCCTTTGTTGATAGACCTCTTCGAATTGAAGTGGAAATAATCACTAGATTCCGCGAATAACACAAATATGAGCCACAATTTCAACAGGAATGCGTTTGATCAGGCGGTCATAGCGATGATATAGCCTTCTCTTCATTTCCAGGAGCTTTTAAACGACATCGACGAGTATTTTATGTGCATTGGATATCTGCTCCTCCAGTGTAGCGAAACTGAGGCAAGCGTTACAAGCCTCAACAGAGCAATTTATTGACGGGTCATCGCAGTGTAAAGCAGTTCGCAAGTTGACAGTCGTTGCAGGGAGGAGGGGCTCTCTGTCAGAGGGTTTGGTCTAACTGACATACGAGAGAATGTCGCAGTTCCCTGAAAGTTCACTGATGTTGATGCAGGTTAAAAAGTAGGTGCTGCTGATTTTATTTGAAAGAACCATACCGTGGAAAGTTAAGAAGCGCTCTTTCAGCTTCTTCAGGAATTTAAGAGGCGAAATCTGTTGAGGAAATTTTTACACTGAAAGGAAAATGACGTAGGCAAGATGTAGAATATTAAGCTGGACAGCTTGGTCGGACATCCGACAGCTCAGTGGTAAGATTTAAAGTCAGCTTTACCCTAAGTCTCAATTTTGGGAAGACGGTGGGAGTACTCTATTTAATTTACCTCCACTCTTCAGTCAATTTCGGCCTCTACACTCAGGATCGTTATACTCAAATTCCTACATACAGTTCAGCAAAGAACTTGCCACACCGTCAATAGTACTATCGAAGCAGTTCCCGATAAATAGGGCATCACCCCTCCCGGGCCTACAGACGTTAATGTCCTAGCTAGATTGTATACCGTAATAAAGACCTTTCTTACCAATATGGCCGCTGACTCCGACATTGTCTTCGCAATACTAGGTCCCAATATCATAAAA
Organism: Psilocybe cyanescens; assembly: GCA_002938375.1. Classification (NCBI taxonomy): domain Eukaryota; kingdom Fungi; phylum Basidiomycota; class Agaricomycetes; order Agaricales; family Agrocybaceae; genus Psilocybe; species Psilocybe cyanescens. The sequence continues at coordinate 16,753 of NHYD01003386.1, forward strand.
TTTATTATTCGTTAACTTTGTACTTCACAGGCTAATTCAGATAATCTTTTCTTCCGGGTCCCTTGTGGATCTTGCAATACAGAACACAGATAATATTTTATGCAACTATCTCATCAAGCCACTTGTCTCCCACAAACATGGAGATACATAGGCAAAGGGCTGACTTGCTGGTCTGGAGTATTGTCGAAAAAATTCAGCCGGATTTACAACATTACTATCTGAACAGTCCCCGTAACCCCTACAGCTGCCGATCCATGCCTCATCCTCTGACCGTTCTCGTGCACTTGGATGGAAGTGCACCAGCACACATGCCGATTTTAAGGCGAATATCAAAGACGAGGTCAAAGACTTCCTCGCCAAAGTATAGTAATAATGTCGGCAGAATTTCCTTCTAGATACTCCAGAAGCAAAGGTGCGGTGGGCCATGGCTGATACCCCAATAATAGTGGTGTATTTATACTGTTCTATATTTAGCCAAACTATTTTCGTTTCCCAGTCACTCAGTGTTGAATTGCTCACTCGTATATGCAACACGAGTTGTTCAGTCAAGCCTTCAAGTGTTGAACAAGTTTAAGCCAAAGATTCGGCTGGGTCGGCACTGAGTTGGGGACGACGTCGGTTCGTCCAAGTTCCGGGCGCTGCGGCAACGGGTACGCGGCACAGCAATCCTGTCCATTCTGATTCTTGCATGACAGAATGGGGGACGGCTACGGCTAACCTTGAACGTCGCAACGGCTCGTTATTGCTTACATATATGTTCCAGTGGAACTCGGGCAGAACGAACTTCGAAGTACAGCGAAGGTCCGTGCCGTTTGTGACCAAGCAATGTCAATAGATCACGCCATTCGGGTACGTGAATAGCAGAGCGGACAATGGCGTTGGCGGCGGAGAACCCACGAACGAGAACTAGAACCTTGCCGTGCTTCTGCAACGTGGAGGGAACATAGTCGTGAAAATAAAGTCATGGGCAAGTCGAAGCTTGAGTATCAAGTAGTGCGGGACGCCGCAAGCTTCACATGTAATAGTATGAGAAATAGTTCCCTCCAAGCACGGTAAGGTCTGACGCAAAGTCTTGCGTGACGCTGAAGAATTCGCAGATCAAAAGTTGAAGTACTCACAGCTGGTTAAAATGGATCAGGTCAGTAGTCCGTATCTGAGTTAGGGCCGTGCGCGGGGTTCGTAGTTGCATAAACCACAGGTGTAATGAATTGAATGTTTGGTGGCGATAGGATCAAATGGCGTCCAGGGGTATGCAAAAGCTTTGGGGATCTACGCGTGGTTTCGTAGTTAATGTTAGTTACAGGGTAATGAAAGCTGGGGTCAAGCTGGGCAGTCACGCGCAGGCACAAACGTAAGTACAAGCAGAGGCGCGTGTCGCTGATTTTGGAAGTGGGTTTGGGCCATCCTCGTAAAAAGTTGCGTAAACGACCCAGAACCCAAGTTTTACGAAGGTGATTCCAGCGTTTTTTGACGACCCTTGCGGTACTGACGGTACGTACTCTGAGTTCTGTAAAAAGCGAAAACAGAAATGCGTTGCATGTATCAGGAAATATATAAAGACTTGATAAAGACCAAATGCGAGCTAGGAATGGTACTATGGCAAACGAAGTGGCGTCACGAAGCCAGTGACAACGACGCCAACGTACATTTCGTTGAAGACTGGGGACGCGCCTGCTGTCGGGCTGCTAAATGGCAAGGCTTTAAAATGGGGTAAGATCACAAGACGTGCGCAAGGAAGTGTTACCGAGGCCGTCGTGAAGCTCAAGGTCCTTCCGTTTTCCTTTATTTCCGATTTGTTGGGGTTGACCTACTCCGGTAACGGCGTTGAAAAATAGACAATGATTTGTCCGTTATATGGAAAATAGCTGTGGCATGGGGTTCGAGTTCCGGTTCCTGTTGTTTTAAAATTGTGGGATGAAAGACGGATCCAAGGCGTCTAGTAACAAGCCGAAATAAACAACCAATAGAGCACATATATAAGAGACCATCCTAAACATTCATCCTTCCTTCTATCTCCCATATTCGCTCACCTTACCAAAGCCTCATTACTCCAACAATACCGACGACGATGTCAATATCGAACGCCGGGCACGAGAAGGTGCTCTCAGTGCCTGAACACCAACTCTACGCGATGAACTCTGCACACAGCAGCGACTCTTCGTTGCATCGCGTCAAGAACATGCCCGGATACACCACGCCCGTCTTCAAGGGCAAGGAGGAACAACGCGCTCTCGTCGAAGATGACGTCGCCGCAAAGGTGAGCCGGTGGCTGTTGGCTGCAGCGCGTGAAACTCGGCCCCTGACCGCTTTTATCAATTTCCCAAGGGCTTCATCCCCCGCGAGCTCGTCAGCAACGAAGTCAACTGGTTCTACACCAACCTCGGCATCGATGACACTTACTTTCAGAATGAGTCTCGTGAAGTCATCTCTGACCACATTATCGCACTATTTGGAGCGAAGATTATGGCATTCACCAAGCATGATCCGAGTCAACTCGTCATTGACCTCGAGAGGATCGACGAAAAGGGAAACGGCGCGACATTTATCCATACCAGCCCTCCTGGACTCACCACCACTGAGGGTCCAGGCGCGACTTGCGAAACAAGGTGAGATACACGTCTCTGTTTGCAAATGTAAATGGAATGGGGAGAGGTAGCATAATAATTTGGAAAGGACCACCTTGTCGTTCTAGATCCGATTGTCTGAGCCTTTTGCTTCAATCTATTTCCTCTCCGTTTTCTTCCTTCCTTTACTAATAATTTACACGTAGAATCGATGACCTATTCTTAAACAACTCCACACCTCAGAATGCCTATAGGCTGGAGACTTTCCGTTCGACAGGCTCAATCTCGGCGACGGCTTCCCAGCAGCTGCGATGTTACTTTGTAACTAAATGTAACTTCCCAAGCAAGCCGCAGGCATCTTCAGGCGGAAAGACAGACATACGTGCAGTTTCAGACTCGGCCTTTCTCGATAGGGCAACGAAGAATACTCTGGATATTTACCAGGAGGCAGGTTTGCTCCTTTTCGAATTCATGTCCATCATTAACGCATTATTTGATCTGTCAGGTTATGTGGAACGTAGAGAAACGACATGGGCCTGTTCTGGAAGTGTTTGAAGTTGAAGGCACACGCGAGAGAAGATTGGTGATTGGCTACAAGATGGGGGGAACATCTGGTTTCTTCAGGTAATCATTTCCCTTTTATCGTAAATCAAGGGTTACAAAGCCGAATATTTCAACCTCAACAGTGCCTTGTCCAACCTTTATCACTTTTACTCACTTTACTCAGCTCGTAAATACGTCGGTAAGTTTCTTTCTTTTCCCGTCAAATATAGCCCAAATTCATTTTTGTACAGAGCAATTCGCGAATGGCATAACCATCATCTCGCTTTACCTCAACCCACTTCCCGACTCAAACGCGCCCCCAATCGAGCACTCCATCTTTCAAGTTCTGAAAGAAGCCTCTCTCCTCTTCTGCCTCCCCGATAACCCCTTCTTCCTTCCAAAGTCCCTGGGAAGCAATGCCGTCCAAGAGGCAACATATGCCTGTATGAGTCATTCTTCTTGGACTACTTGTTTAACACTCATCGAATTGGCTTTATAGACTGCGGCTGGATTTTCGCGCAACACTTCTGCAACCGCCTTGGGCCAGCCTATCTTCAGCTTAAAAACGTGCTGAATGAGAATGATCCTGCCCATGCCGAGGTCTTGAACGATATCAAAAGAAGATTTAGGGAGGAGACCTTTACTCGTGAAAGCATCGCGCAGGTCATTCTCGCTTACCCCGACCTGGTAGGTCCTATCTTCCATTTTCAAGGATGTCGATGCTTAAACATTGTAAATTAGATTCGTTTGTTATATGTGAACTTCGCCATGACCCATTATCCTACTTCGGATGATGCATCGAAACTGATGTGTGTAAAGCATCTTGTCTGTTCTGTCGTCATGAGTGCTAATCATATCGTTCTAGGCCAACTCTTTCGTATCAACGTCTCCAAAACGTGCAACCTCTCACCGACGCAGAGCTATACGATAAGATACGTCGCACTGTTCCAAACAAGCATGAATTGCAGGTTTTGGAGAGCTTTCTGATATTCAACAAGTAAGTATCAATTTTGCTTCTGAACACTATGCCTCTCTGACTTGCCTTTGTATTAGACATGTCTTGAAGACAAATTTCTATCAGCCTACCAAAGTCGCGCTGTCTTTCCGACTCCAACCTGACTTCTTGCCTGAGGTTGAGTACCCCAGGAAGCCATATGGGATGTTTATTGTTATTGGTAAAATTTCCTGATCTCCTGTTTTCTTCTGTCTAATATGTTTTCTTGGACAGGCAATGAATTCAGAGGATTCCATATTCGCTTCCGCGATGTTGCCCGTGGTGGCATTCGGATAGTCATGTCGAGGAACAAAGAGTATGTCTACTTGGAATCAAATCATATTTTTTCTAATCCTTCCTACAGGAACTATTCGATCAATCAGAGAATGCTGTCAGTCGAAACTTTTTTTCTTTGTTGGCTTGAGCATGACATCCTAAATCCTTTGTTTACGATAGGTTCGACGAAAACTACAATTTGGCATCTACGCAATCCTTAAAGAACAAAGATATCCCTGAAGGTGGTGCCAAGGGTACTATATTGCCCTCGTTCGTTGTTTCTGCTATTTTTATATTAAACCCATGCTTACCTTGACTTTAGGCTGGGTGCTAACCCTCGCCGATGCTTCGAAAAATATGTTGATGTTCGTTTCTTCATTCTATTTCTATTGCGCACACATTTATATTCTTCTCTTCTGATCTTCTAGGCTGTTATCGACCTCCTCATTCCTGGACAAACACCTGGCATCAAAGAACCTTTAGTTGATCTGTACGGAAAACCGGAGCTACTCTTCTTCGGCCCTGATGAGGGTACAGCTGATATGATGGACTGGGCAGCCTGTATGCAACTATTTTTGATTGCTTCTTTCGCCTATTATAACTCATATCGACGTTCAGTGCATGCTCGTCAACGTGGTGCAGAGACATGGTGGAAGTCATTCACTACTGGAAAGAGTGCGGAAACTCTCGGAGGCGTTCCTCATGATACCTATGGCATGACTTCACTGTCGATTAGGCAGTATGTCCTTGGATTGTACAAGCAGCTTGGTTTGAGGGAGAAAGATATCACCAAGGTGCAAACTGGTGGACCTGGTATGTTTCATGTGTTTTCGAATGTTGTTTAAAGACTCATAACTTATTGCCACAAGATGGTGATCTTGGTTCAAGTAAGCCCTTTTTGTTGTGTCCCTCTCGCCGTTTCTCATCACTCTGTTCTGTAGATGAAATTCTTCTTTCTTCCGACAAGACTGTGGCCGTCATCGACGGCAGTGGTGTACTTGCCGACCCAGTAGGCCTCGATCGTGCTGAACTCGTGCGCCTCGCCAAGCTTCGCGTGCCTGTCTCGCACTTCGACACATCCAAACTGAGCAAAGACGGGTATCTTGTCAAGGTTGAAGACCAAGACATTAAGCTTCCTTGTACGTGGTTTGATTTGCCGATATTGAATGCATGCTGATGTCGATCGTTATAGCGGGAGAGGTTGTGCTGGATGGGACTGATTTCAGAAATGGGGCTCATCTGAGGTTCAAGGCGGATTTGTTCGTGCCTTGCGGTGGACGGTGAGTTACAACTATGTACTTTCATCCTCACATTGACTCACAATGTATATTCACAGGCCTGAGGCCGTCAACATCTCCAATATGGCCGCTCTCATTGACGCCGATGGAAAACCCCATTTCAAGTATATCATCGAAGGTGCCAACTTGTTCTTGACTCAACAAGCCCGTTTGCATCTCGAGAAGAGGAAAGTCATCCTCTTCAAGGATTCGAGTACAAACAAAGGTATAAGCATGTCGATATTCCTTCGATATATGTTATTGACAGTCTCTTCAGGCGGTGTGACAAGTTCTTCACTGGAGGTTCTTGCAGGCCTTGCACTCTCAACACAAGAATATACCGATCTCATGATCTTCAAGAATGGCAAGCCAAGTTCCTTCTACCAAAGCTACGTCAAAGATACCCAGGCCAAGATTGTCGAGAATGCTGCGGCAGAGTTTCACTGTATCTGGAAAGAACATGCACGTCTGCAAGGAACAAAAACACGCACGGCGATTTCGGACGAACTCTCACAGACGTTGAATAACTTGCAGGCCGAGTTGGAAAGCTCTGACTTGTATGATGACATCCCCAGTCGCCTTGGAGTCATGAGGAGGGCAATTCCCAAGACGCTGGTGGACCAGGTTGGGCTGGAAACATTGTTGAAGAGGCTGCCTGAGGCATATCAACGCGCTTTGTTCTCGAGTTGGGTGGCATCGCATTTCGTGAGTTATGATCCTGTCTTTGCACATGTCACCTGTTCAACGATATACCTTTTGGCAGATCTACAAATACGGTGTGAATGGTTCAAGCGTTGATTTCTTCCACTTTGCAAGAGACCTCGCACACACGCAATAAACGATCCCTCTGGATTCCCTTTGGATTCAAAGAAATGAAAAGTCTCCCTAATCACCCATCTTGCGACGATACCTTCCCAATATCTTCCCTCGGACAAAAAAGTTTTATCGTTCTCTTGACTAGTATATAATTTCAGATTGCATTGGACAGGGTTTTGTGAAGTAAAGTAAAAATTTGTATTATATAGCGCTTCGTCTAGACAAGTTTTTTTGTTTCTATTTCTGTTCTCAATTGATGTTTTCGAATGATCGCTACAAAGTCACGAAGACTGAACTAATTGGTTGTGGGTTGTTGATCATACCCCGGCCCTATTTGCCAAGTCAACGTTTCAACCATGTCCTCTGCAAGTCCTGAACTTTTTCTGGCGCTCAAACGCACTGAGAGCACATTCGAGGAGATTCCTGTCATGTCAGCTACATTCGTCATAGTATCTTGAACTGAACTCGAGACGTTAACACGAAGACAACCATCCTCACCCTCAACAGTGACATTCACGACGCACATAGCAAAGATCCAATAGCTCGGAGAAAGCTAGCAGACCTGATACGCGATGCCTGCATAAATGTGACTACTCTCCGACCTAGGGTTCCAAGGCAGGTTCTCTAATCTGATTTGTCGCCCAGGTTGGATTCTTCTACAGTGAGTGGGCCAACGCAACGCACGGAACCCGCGGACAAAGCACATTCACAATGGCCTCTGCCGTACTCTCTAGTTCAATCCCATGGCATTCCTGATGAGATCATCGATAACACAGTGAAAGGGGCAAAGAGATACTTTGCTCTTCCCGAATCTACGAAAATGGAGGTACGGATGCGGATGTTCTAGTCCAGTTATGACTGAATTGAGGCATGAGTTTACACTACCTTTTGATCCTTCCTTTATAGCTGAATATCCACAAGACGCCTAACTTCAAAGGATATACTGCCTTGCTAGGTGAAAATACCGATTCGACAGGGCTGGGTGACCTGCACGAAGGTTTCGATTTGGGATGGGAATCCGCTCCCGATGACAGTAGTTCATCCTCAGAATCCAGAAAAGATGGGGCAATGGACGGAGAAAATGTCTGGCCATCAGACTTGCCGGGGTTCAGGGAAACCACTTTGGAATACTAGTCGGTCCCGGATCTTACGTCGTCCTCACTGAGAAATCTGACCAACCGCTGCCCTTTGTAGTCACAGAGTACTGAATGTTGGAAAATCACTGTTTCCATTATTTGCTCTGGCACTTGATTTACCAGAGAACTTTTTTAATGATAAAGTGACATTTTCACTCATATCTCTGTATACACTCAGCCTGATATTGGCGATTTATTAGACCACGAAGCCAGCTGCTATTATGCGGCTTCTCCATTATCCCCCGCAGAGTCCAACTAGCTTCGAGACCGATCCAGATGGAAGGCAGATAGGGATTGGTGCACACACTGAGTATGATCCTCGTCTCATTAATTTCCACGCAGGCACTGATCACGCTCGTCTAGCTATGAAGTAAGAGGCCGCCTCAATAGATGACTCAACGTAGCCTACTGATAGTCCTTTTGTACTGCAGTGCTTCACGATTTTATGGCAAGATCGTGCTGGCGGATTACAGGTCCAAAATACAGCTGGCAAATGGGTTGATGCTGTGCCTATCCCTGGCACTTTGGTTGTGAAGTACGTATTAGAACCTGTTCCCTCGCATGTATATCTCATTCTATCCCCGATATCTTTTGCAACGGCCAGTCTGGGAGACCAATTTGCTCGCTGGACAAGTACATATATCTACTGCAGGTCTATATTTGTCGTTGACATTGCCTTTTCAGACGACATCTTCAAGTCGACTTTGCATCGTGTGATCAACAGGTCAGGTGTTGAACGTTATTCGATTCCTTTATTTTTTGGAACAAATTACGACGTTCCTTTGGAGGTGAATATAACGTTGATGTTTCTTTCATTGCCTCATTTTTATACTTTCAGCCCATCCCAACATGTGTTACTCCTGGATCACCAAGCAAGTACGAGATTATGACTGCTGGCCAATATGTCAAATCTCGGCTGGAGGCTACATACGCTCATTCTTCGGCTACTTAATCTTTGACAATCACATCTGAAAATTTTATATTTGTATATGCAACTGCGCTCAAACTCCGAGTTCGCATCATCTGTTAAACGCAGCAACTCGTGGGTGTGAATTGGCTGATTTCCGGCATGTGATCTGGTAAATGCAGTAGTGCCACCTTCATTTGTGTTGCTAAACTCCCCTATTTGTAATACCCGAACTCAGAACAGTGCTTAGAGTGCGTACTTAGTTAGATGTTGCCGCTACCGCTGACAGGAGAAGCTAACATAATAGATTGGTGTGTTCCACAGGTGATAAGACAAATTCAATAGCAAAAGGAGTGTAATCTATTCACTATGCGGGGCCAGGGTGCTTGGTGCTCGATCGCGATTATTATGAACTTGTGAACTTGAGGGAATTTCTGCTTAGGTTATGCAGAAGTAGGTAAGACAAGATAGCGGTGTTTCGAAGGAGTTTACCCCGTTTCGAGCATTGAGAACTGTTCATTACCGAAGCAGATTTGTGATAAATATTCTATTGGCGGCTATCAGTCAAGTGATAATCGAAATGAACTTGTACGCCACCGTATGCACAATATGGGCGTTGGTTTTTTCCAGAGCCAGGTACGAAATACTCGGCGCATGATACTATTCGGAATCAAATTTTCTGACGACCTTGCACACATTACCCTCGATATCCGTTAAGTTATGCCTGCAATTCAATCCTCCGCCTGTAATTAAGATGGGGCCTTGGCAACAATGACGGTTTTTTTTTTGTGCTATACAGGCGAAGAGCAAAGCGGAACGTATGCGGGGAACAAGCGGGATGCCTTTGCTGTGCGTGTGTAGATCCAATGCTTCAAAGATTTGACAGGCTTAAATAGGCACTCCAGCGTGGCCAGAATAAATAGCAATCTATTTATATTTTGATATTATATCGACTTGTTAACGACTGGATGTTCCAAGCTGAAGAGGTTGTAAGTTAGAACTTAGTACCTTCAATTCCAAACACGGACCCACCCCCGAAGGCCATCAGGCACAGGGGCGTTCATAAGCAACGACAATCTTTCATGATAAATAAAGATTTCACAAATGGTATGTATGGTACATAGAAACTATTTTGGGTAGAAGAAAGGGGACATTCGGGCATTGCATGGAGCACATGATGTATTTAGTAACGATAAGGTATGTGCACTGTGCCCCGGATTCTCTGGGGCTGACATTTCCTCAACCCACTCCCCTATACTTAAACCGCAAAAGCACTAGAAAGTGATTGAAAATGTCAAAGACTGTGAACCATAAGGATCATGATAATCATATTCCTCCGGCGCCATCGGTAGCGCACCGCATGTACGAAGAAGGTGTATCAGCGACTAACGATTTGAAATTTGATGAACTTGACACAATCTGGGTCATAAGAAAGCATTAGATATCATGCTTCAATTACCAACATCAATGTCTGTCGAAGCTCTATGGGGGCAATTAGCAACAGGCGAACGTATGGGCTAAATACGAGTTTTCAGGACATTAGAAAGTATTCGATTTACATCATCCTGAGGGCCACTTAACGTAAGTTGATCATGATGAAAACTAGGCGTTGAAGAGCGGCATACGACTATACCTTTCACCGACCCTTGCTAGGCACTTGCTAGAACACATTTTTTGCAAAGTCGCTACAAAGGCGCAGCTCTCCGTAAAAAGTGGGACGTCGTGAATTAGAAAAAAAAAATTAAACCATGAATTTCGGTGCACTGAGCCAGTTGTAGTTGACAATCGTGAGGATTAGTTCTTGACATATAAAGCAATGGAAGAATGTATAATGGGTCCTGTAGGCCTGACTCGAACCCGCACCCGGATTTCCGCTGAAGCTCGGTCCTTAGTCAAGGTACATGTCGAAGCCCCAAAGTGGGGTCCGGGGTCCTTGACACGTTATGGTCCCTTGTTGTTGAGCCGTCTGAGCATTTGTCGCTCAGACGGCTCAGCAACAGCGTGCCAGCATCTACGTTCTTCCACCTTCTGCAGAAGATTTGTGCGATGGCATTTGGCATCATGACCCTGCTGCTAATAGGCTCAGCAGCATGCTAGCGTCTCCTTCCACTTGAAGTCCTTCTGGAGAAGGCTCGTGCCGGTGTGATAAAAATGAACATCTGGCATCATTTGCAAATTCAAAGCAGACCGGCCTTAAGGTCCTTTCTCACAGAGAAAAGTCGCAGCAAGGTAGCTATAGTAGTTGCGAAAACTTTGGTGAGAGTTCTGATGATAAAAGAAAGTGTTGCTCACCAAAAATTTAAAAACCGCACAGAACCCCGAGGGTGTGATAATTCGTATTATATCACGATTACAAGTTTTGTGAAGCTTCGCGTAGTCTCGAAAGTATGAGCCTCTGGCGCGTCACGATTTCATTTGAAGAGATCTATTCTTTGCTCCTACCTGTCGAACCTTTCGGGTATATCGAAATCGCACATAGTAGGTGGTTGCCGTAAGCCATGATACCAGATTATTATGAATTGAATTCCTTCCAAGACTGTATAGATACTTTTGTGGCGACTCTTTGCCTCTTGTCAGCGTGTGGCGATGCGGGGACTCGGGAGTGGAGTCTGGACGGTCCGTTTACTCTTGGCCAGAGACTGCAAGACATATCGTCACAGATCTACAGACCTCTAACACCCGGTGTATTAGCTCCCCGAAAAGCAAAAACGCCGCAAATAGCTAAGAGAGTTATGAAGGATATCGCGAGTCCTTCCCCAGGCTTATATTGGTGGAGCCTTTCTTTTTAGAGATCTATAAGGATCTATACTAAGGAAGTGTCCAACGGGAGAAGGGTACAAGCATCGTGGTATACCCGAACTAGAATGGGGTTCCCTCTGACTCTCGCTAGCCGTTGAAAGGCCGAAAATGCTCAATCGCCGGCGGAACAATCCATTTGGATCAGGCCTGAAGGATTTACTCGCATGCTGTGGCATGCAACTTGTGATTCTCTCTATAAAAGTCATCTTGGTCCTGGAGTCTCGCTTGCTTCGTCACTGACAACTCCCTGCAAGTTCAAATTTTCGTCCCCAGAATTGGCTTCGCTTGGGTTGATATCAGCAAACTTGTACTCCTTTCATAATGTCTGGCTCTTTCCCATCGCCCTCGACGTCTGGAATGTCTTTGCTTGACCCAGATCCCATTGATATGCGCACTTTGCCCCCTTTGCATCCATCCAACCTTTTTGATGTGGAGGGCCTCGTTGTGGTCATCACGGGAGGTGGAACAGGTGAAATACGGTTTCTCAAACCTAATCCGGTCGTATCGATGGAGGACCGGCTAACTGTCTATATTTACAAGGTATTGGACTCATGATGGCCAGAGCTCTAGAAAATAATGGCGCATCTGTATATATCATTGGCCGCAGGATGGACGTGCTTGAGAGAGCGGCAGCAGAAAACAATGTACGTTGATCACTTCATTTCATTTGACTGTTTCCCAAAGGTAGTGTTGAACTGTGGCGATGTCTCCCCTTTACCCCCATCCACCCGCCACAGTCTCATTAGATAGCTTTACTGACCACTCGTTCTCTTTTCCCTATAGAATTTCGATAAAATCTTCCCTATTGAAGGAGACATTACGGACCGGGATAGTCTGTTAACTGTCGTGGAGGAGGTCCGGTCCCGACATGGTTACATTGACCTGCTTATCAACAACGCCGGGATTGCGAGAAACTTGTATCAACATCCCCTACCTTCCCCCTCCGATGAATCCACCATCAACTCTCCTCCCTCCCCTCCAGCTTCTCCAATGCGTGGCCCTCCCATGCCGTCCATCAAGGCATTTCAAAGTGCACTGTGGGAGACTGGATCACCAGACGATTTCGCAGAAACATTCCTAACGAATGTTACTGCGGTGTACTACACGACGATAGCTTTCCTTGATCTTCTTCATCAAGGTAATATTCGACGGCAGCGTTTCGCTTTTCCAGATGCTGCAGCAGGGCTCTCACGACCACCATATCACACGTCCCATGTTTTATCGGTCTCGTCATCCGGATCGTTCCGACTGGACTCCAAGGTACTATCACCGTCATACACGTTGTCTAAAAGTGCTTGTACACACTTAGGCAAACTATTGGCGAACTTGCTAGCACCTTGGGGGATAAGGAGCAACGTGTTGGCCCCAGGAGTATGGCCAAGCGGTACGCCTGCTAAATAAACTTTTGTATTTTTTGCCCATGTTTTTGCTTATGCCGTTGTCATCTAGAAATGACGACATCGCCAACGCCTGACTTCAAATTGGATCCGATGGCCATGAGTCGCAATGTACCATTGCGCCGTGCGGGTACCCAAGAGGTCTGCTATCCTTACGCATTTCCCTAATCTATTTACATCATCCTCATCGGTCTCTCAGGATATGGCGGGCACTATACTTTTCCTTGCGAGCCAGGCTGGAGCTTATGTGAACGGCGCAGTATGGCTGGTAGACGGTGGACGAGTTGGTACCGTGGCGAGCAATTATTGAACGACCATCAACCAGCTATGGAAACTTGTTGCATTCCTTGGATAATGTGTTCAATAGGCACTCGGATTTTATTTACAATATTATACCCTCCGTTGGATTCAAGATTTAATGTACCAGTAGCAAACCTTGTATTTATCTACCAGTTTTTAACTACTGTCTGCCTGTTTACATAAATGGGAGGAAGTACTTGAAACAAACAAATAGAATTTTTTTCCACAAAAATCTTATTTCTTTTTTATACTTGCAGAGCGCTGAAGGTCATGGGGTTAACACCGATATTGACTCGATTGGTGCTTGCCAGATTTCGGGTGTCTGGCCCAGCCTTCAAAGTTAAACTTGGGTTAATTTAAACTCTACTTAGATTTCATCATACCCTCGACCCACCCTAAGGAAACTCGTGCATCTGCCGAGAATAGGGCTGTATTCTATCATAAGCAGGTTTCTATTGGGGTTCGTGGTCCGCCGGTAGCTACCCCAACTTCACCAAGTAAAAGGCTATTTGCACAATGGTGTGACACATTACCAATTCCGTTCACGCGGTTTGTAATTTAACCCATTCATGATGCGGCATTATGCATAGAGGTGATAAATCAGCGATAAGCCAAAGGCGTTGAAACATGAATCATCCCCCACTTACACAGAGGGAACGGTGATCGGAATCGGATTGGCCAACGATTTTGACAATCACGTGGCTTATTGATCGAGATTATACAATCAGTGGTGGGACTTGGCTTGTGACATTTGTTTTCTGCTCCGAATCTTATTTACCCAGGGCTCTCTAACTTATCTCTTTTCCAACAACGCTGTCTCGTACATTTCTCAGGGGTAACTTGCGTAGAAGCTGGGCATCTATTCCTCTCATATCAACAGCTACTCTAAACACACGAGCTTCACCAATGGCACCAACAAGCCCGGCGAAAGTTGAACGGAGTTCAAAGATGCATTCGAAAGTTGTGAGTACCACAAGTGTGATGGTTTCACCATATCTGAAGATATTAATGCTTAGGTGATTATCGGCTCTGGCCCTGCTGGACACACAGCTGCGATCTATCTTGCGCGTGCTAACCTCGAACCCGTTCTCTTTGAAGGATTCATGGCCAATGGCTTTGCTGCCGGTGGTCAGTTGACAACAACGACCGATGGTAAGATTTCACGACTACGCCTACGCCATGACGTGATCTGAATTTAGCTTGCATAGTCGAGAATTTCCCTGGTTTCCCTACGGGCATTCTTGGCCCGGAACTCATGGACAAGTTCAGAGAACAATCTGTTCGATTCGGCACACGTATTATCACGGAAACTGTGTCAAAAATTGATCTATCCGCGCGTCCATTCCGATACTGGCGAGAGATGCAAGAGGATAAAGAGCCTGAGACAGCGGATGCCATCATCATCGCGACAGGTGCTAGCGCGAAGAGATTGGGATTGAAAGGCGAATCGGCATACTGGCAAAGCGGCATCAGCGCCTGCGCTGTTTGCGATGGTGCCGTCCCTATCTTTAGGTATGTATGCATCACTTTGGATGAAATCGATTCATTAACGTCGCGGTGGTCAGGAATAAGCCGTTGGCTGTTATCGGTGGAGGTGATTCTGCGGCAGAGGAGGCCACATGTATGTTTGATTCTCTTCATCGCTCGGGAAGGCTATTCACGTTTTGTCTGCTCAGATTTGACCAAATATGGTTCTCATGTATACGTACTCGTTCGCCGAGGTGAACTGAGAGCCTCCAAAATCATGGCTAAGCGTCTCCAAAACAACCCTAAAATTGTGAGTTTATTCGAATCCGGATATAGGTCATCATCTTTATAAGATATTCGCAGACCATTCTGTGGAATACTGTCGCTACGGAGTGTCAAGGCGACGGCGATTTGTTGAACAATCTTCGAATCAAGAACATCCTGACCGGAGAAGAGCGCGACCTTGAAGTAAACGGATTGTTTTATGCCATTGGTACCCTTCTTTTCGACCTATCACTCTCGGTCAACACTAACTCAATCATCTTTTCCTCTCAGGTCATGAGCCTGCAACCTCGCTTGTTCGCAGCCAGCTACAAACTGACCCTGACGGTTACATTATCACCGTTCCCGGAACCACACAAACCTCTGTCAAAGGGGTCTTCGCTGCTGGAGATGTTCAAGACAAACGATACAGGCAAGCTATTACCAGTGCTGGTAGTGGCTGCATGGCTGCATTGGAGGCCGAGAAATTGATTGCAGAGGAAGAAGAACTTGGAGATCTCGAGTAAATTTTTATTTAGGGTCAAGGAAATTTGAGGATATATCAACATACATTTGAAATCGTACGTTTTCTTTCGGAGCACGATTCTACGCCTCTCCAACACCCTTTTTCTATCGTAAGCCTGAGTAGCCTAATTGTTGACGAAGCTCCGTGTGTTATTCACTAACTTATTAATGGGTAGATGCGGCACTCTAATGAGATTACTACCCATACCAACATCATAATTTCATTTCCATTCAATCTCAAAATCACAATATTAAGCGTATCCGGTCTACTCTTTACCTTAAGATTCGAAAAGCGTCAGAGGTTCTTTATCATCCGGGGCTATACTATGGAATCGTTTCCACCGAGTTATGGTGTGCGGTGCGAAATTCCGAGGGTTGTTTTCATTTCATCATTACATACTTTTTTTATCCTTTCAAGTTACGGCTAGCGAAGGCCCATCTGGTCGTTCTCGCCTTCTTTCTCGACCTCTTCCACGAATTCCTTATGTGTATACTGCGCACGCGGTCACAGGCACATTAAGCCATCCTGGCTTCCGCGTTGAATATTGAACGCCGGCCCTTTCATTAATTTTGTGGCACCTCCGATATTATTATCACTGACCCAACAGCTTTTTCTAGATCTTTCGGAACTAAATTGGGGTTTAATCGAGAATTGTCGATTCTGCTTACTTCTCCAATGATGTGGCCAGGTGGCGGTGTGGATCTTTAGTTCGTTCACTAGATCAAAAGTGGTGGACTTATTTCTCTAGTGGACCTTAGTGGATATTATATAGGCCTGGATGACTCTAGTTATGCCTTCCCGTATTTTCGCTACCATCACGGCGCTGAACAATACATCGGGGTCGTGTTCTTGTCTAACAAAAAAATGCAACGCCGTCCGGCTAGTAGCCGCAGCAATTCCATCATACGCAATCTCTTTGATATATAGTAACGTACAGTTACCATCTTAAATTTACTTCATCTATGGTCTTGGGGGCCATTGATGCCCCAGGTTGGGCATAGGTGTCCACTGGTTAGTATTGACCACAGTTGTGTTTTGCCATTTAACCGGAGTGATTTTTGAACAGCAATATTATTAGTAATTATTTATTCAAGTCACGAAGGTGACTCCTAGACTACCTACTTTACTAGTAAATATACTTAACGTACGGTCAAAGTGAGCGATATATTTATATAATGCACAGCTTCTGGCACCGGCATTGCCACGGCCGGCGCTAAAATTCTCCTTGGAGTAGAAGTTCGTCATAGGTTTACTAGTAGTTAAGCAACGATGTATCGCCTCTGCAGTCTACTATTCTCCCTCACCTCTCATGTCATGCTTCCGAGTTATCTCTGCTCATTACTCACATAAAATACTTAGACATCTCGCTAGTGCTTTCATCCTCCTCTCGGTAATCCTGATTGTTTGCGACGTAAAAGACCTTCGAAAGTTTGCTGTGTACTACACAGTTCCTTCGCTCCAATTTATAGACCCTTTGGACAGACCACCTTCCTACACCAATTTGAAGAAATGGGAGCAGAATTTACCTCAGCATAATCTCAATCTTCCGTTTCCAGAAGGGAAGACCGGAAAATATATCTTGTTCACAAGCTCGCAGGTCGAGATTCTGGGCTGGAACAACAAATTCATCAATGTGTAAGTATTGAGTCCTATATACTTGTCAGTTATTTCTGAAGACCTCCGGACAGTCTGATGGACAGCTTTCTCGCATACAAGTCAAATCGAACCTATGTATTTTACGACTTCTCCTGGCCTGACAAGCATTACCCGTGGCCTATTCATAAATATCGAGAATGGACACCCCATACACCTCTCAACGCATTTTTCTCTGGTCCTACAGCAGGAAGTTCTTGGGGCCCGGGAGACCCAGCACCGCGGGCTATATCAGACAAGTGGTTTGATGTCGTGTGCCCGAAGTCAGAGAGGAGGTACATCAACACACACGATGTGAAACCTGCAATATACTGGGAGGACGGCTCTGTTATTTTCGAGCACTGGCGGAAGATATTGACCGATGCACCAGAAAGATGCATTGAGATCATTCCGCCCCCTCCGGAGACGGACGGCACACCTCAGGTATTCGATCTCCATGTGTGGGGTTCAGGCCGCAGCTTGTCGCTATGGGAGGACTTCAAAAACTCCCCTGTATCCCAGCTTCTGTCCGCGTCCCCGATAGTTAAACTGGCCCTTGAGGTCAACCGGCACTTGTTTACACATGACGATCAAGCACCATTGTCAAGTATACCCAGCAGTACTCCGTTCGGCAGCACTCTGTCAGTTCATATTCGGAGGGGAGATTACAAAAGTCAATGCCGGCATTTCTGGACGTGGAGCTCCAGCTTTTACAACTGGAATCTCCTTCCTTTTCTGCCGGATAGATTCAATCCTCCTCCTGGATTCTCATGGGGGGTAAACATTCCCGAAAATCTGCCAATATTTCTCGAGCGATGTTTCCCAGAGATTCCAACTATAATAAAACGAGTACGTGACGTGAAGAAAGAATTCATGAAATCTGCCAAACCCGGAGAATCGAGAGTCCTCAAAGTCATTTATATAATGACAAACGACCATACACCTTGGTTGGACGATTTAATAATGGCATTGGCAAAAGACGGCTGGGAGGTGGCTCGTACTACAGCCGACCTCACTTTAACTGCTGAACAAAAAGACGTCGGAGTGGCCATCGATATGGAAATTGGTCGTCAATCTGCGGTATTCCTTGGAAATGGGGTGAGTAGCTCCTTTAAAACGTTTTACTCTGCTAACTCTGGGACAGTGGTCCTCCTTCACGAGCAACATCGTACATCAAAGGCTCGTGGATGGAAAGGATGTGGCTACCATACGATTTCTTTAATCACACATTCGATAGAAATCAAGGTTAAGCAAAACTACTGGTACTTACTCATGGACTTTTCAAAACAACTTAATTATATACTCTGCACTAATTCGTAATTGTTACTTCGACTCGGCAAGGAATGCCTTTGTCTCCAATCTGACATTCTCCAAAAAGTCCTTCTTTGTGCTTTTGGGGTTCCAGCCAAGCGCACGGGATCGGTCACCTTTAGCGTAGCTGTTAGTGGCAAGTAAAGGCCAAATTGGCTGCGAGAATATTCTATAGTCAACAAAATGGTCATGAAAGCTCGAACTAATGATTCTCACCCCAAAGAATGTGTCGAGCTCTGCCTGAGTAAATGCACTTGGTTCTTTGCTAGTTCCTACACCGAATTCCACCAGAGCCTCAGAGATGACGCGTGCGAGTTCGATACCCGAATATTCACAATTCTCAGCAAAGTAATATCCTTCAGCACCGTGTCCAGCAGCTTCAGGTCTGCTACGAATGGTATCAAAGAGAATGAGGTATAGATCGACCACTGCAATGGAAGGTATTCAATAACGGGTTGACCATAGACAGCATCATACGAACCTTCTTCTTGCGAGACGGCAGACCAAGTATTCAAGCCCTTGGAGAAGTACGCTCCCTGTTTGCGGGCGATAGACGGTTTGATAATATATGGAATTTGGATTGAATGCATATTCTGGATGCCAAGATCAACAAGCTGTCCAGAAGGGCTGCCGAAAATAGTTCCTGCAGGTTTGATGAGCGTCCACCAGACAGCAGGAACCAAAAAAAACACGAAGTTTACCAGGAGTGACGAGATACACATTCACATAACCAGCCCTATCCGCTTCGATAAGGGGGACGTCGACATTTCTGTGTAATGCCGTATCAGGAATGGAGCTGAGCGTCTCAACATCCAAATCACTATAGGTAATATGCTCTGAAGTCAGTCCACGAGAATCATCCATAATAATCGCTGTGACATGAATGAGCCAAGTTTCTGATTTCTATACTGGTAAGCGAACTAATGGTGTGTACCTGTTCCAGACTATGGATTGGTGTCAGCATCACACTTTGCAGGTGATGCAATGTGAAAAATTTGCGAACTAACCGTATGTATCAAGATAGGAGCTTTTCCTGACTTTTCATGTTTTATTTTCAGCCCCTTCAATATCGCTTGGGCGGCCAAAGGGTGATCAGAATTTGCCTGGTAAATGAGTATTAACAGCGCAGTCGTACATCATGGACGAGGATTAAAACTCACTACAGAGAAGACGACATCGGCTTGAGAAACTGCATCCGTGAGGAAGCTTAAATCCTCGGCATCATATGTTCCGATAGCAATGTTGACCCCTAGGTTCTTTAACTTATCCCCCTTTTCTACAGAACGCACAAGAGCGGTGATCTTGAAAGACGACGCGTCAGGATGCTTCAACAACCGGTCGAGTACACTCCCGCCAATGTATCCTGATGAGAAGAGGCAGATCATCTTAAGTTTAATTGTACATTGAAAGAAAATAATGATGCAATACTTGCCAGTTGCGCCAGTGATGAAAATGTTGATTTGCGAAGGCATGCTTTCAATGAGGGGAGAGAGTTAATCAAATAGGTGTGCGTTAATGGTAAGCGAGCAAATTCATTCCGTGCTTTTATACAGATCCCTGATATTTAATACTTTACTCACTTCGTCCCAGGGATGCCATGTTCATTATTCAGCTGCATTAGCCCTGCGGGTGGCAAGCGTCCAAGTATGCCATGATCGGCAATCGCCTCCCGATTTCGTCATGGATATTTGTTCCCCAGCCTATTCAGATTGTCCCCGTTGAATCTTCCGGTAGTCTTCGTAGTCTTCGTATGTGTAATCCAACCTTCACATTGGCCAAATGGGTAGAAATGACGTGGAATAAAGATACTCTACCGATCCCTGCCGATTCCCGTCAAGTATGGAAACCCTGACTGTTAAGCCTCCAAAAATAGCCACAGCCGCAGGCCGAATCATTCCCCGACGTTTGTCATTGGATGACTTCCCGTAGACTTTTAGTGTATGTCTGGTGCCAA
>NHYD01003387.1:0-16078 GCA_002938375.1 Psilocybe cyanescens
CGCTTACCGTTTGTAGTTCTTTGATCTCAACCCCTGGACCGTTCTTTCTCTTTCTCTTTCCTTCCTCTCCATTTCGCTTCCCCCTCTCTCCTCGTAACAACACAATTACTAACCTCCCCCTCCCCCCTCTAGTACAGCCCGATGTTCGTTGTCGTCAACACTCTATTTCTGTGCTCCCCGTCAACGCTCATCCTCACACAGATCACATCCATCGGCACATCGGGCAGCTCATTGGAGCTATTGTGTGTTGACTGCGGTTGTTTTGCTGAGTGAGTTGGGTAGGCTGTATTTGGCGGAACTTTAGGATTGGTATTGGAGGGGAGGGATGAGGCGGTGGCGAGGGGATGGCGGGTGTGGAGGCGGAGGGAGTTGTGAGTCGATGTGATATGATTTGAGGTAGCAGGGTGATGTTGGAGTGTTATCTCGCGATGGGTCTGTTTTTGTTCTTTTGTTCTTGCATTTTGTTCTGGTGCGTTGTGCTTGCTGGGTTTATTGTTCATGCTTCATTGCTTCATTTTATTTTCCCCCTCTTCGTATTATTGCATTGCATTACGCACGTATTAAGTAGTTATTTACTGTCTCTGAGTTTACTGGCTGCTTTGAATGACAACCACAATGCGCAACGTGCCGGGTGTGTCTGGGAAATTGATTCGATCAGCGTCATTGATAACTTGAGAAAGGGGTTCAAGAGATTCTTTTTCGAGTCATTTGGTTGAACCGTAATAACCTTTTGGTCATCGCAACTAACTATCTAGATGCTTCACTTGGAGAGCTTTCCCGCAATCTACTTTGTAGACTGTGACAACTTCCAAAGTCTCGGCTCGGCCAAGGCTCCACGACTGTAAAATTTGACATGAAATTCCCTAGACACAGGCAGAGACCAGTAAATAGTAAGCCATCGTCAGTCTCTCGTGTCCGTCCGGTATAGAGTGAGCAAATTACACTGACCAGTGTCTGATGCACTCTATGAGACCAGTGAATCAGTGTGATGCGTGTTCTCGGATTTGAGATCCAGTCAAGCTGCCGCAGTCTATAGACCGATGGCACTCAGTAAATAATTCAGCTGAATGCGTGCATCTCGTCGATGCGGAGATGATACGGCGAGTTTGCCTCCAGATTCACGATAGAATGAGGCGCAACTGGTGTGCAGGATACTTTCTTTGTGGATTGAACTTCAGTGGACATGCTACGGTCCTATTTGGTTCATCGGGAAGAGAACGCAAGGGAGATCCATTTTCTAAAAATTTTATCCTTTTTTAAAAGATTAAATTTATTTTTAATAAACATAAAGTACAGTAATAATGAACTGGTTCGACCAAAGGAGTCACTTGGAGAAGCTATATGTTGTTCCACTGGACCACCATTTCATGATGGCACGATCGAGACAATGGTTCCAACGCAATACACAATGACGGCCACTTATACGGGGAGGCCTCCTGATTTCAAATCAAGATTGACTGCAGTCATGCATGGGCTATATGAGTCCACACAGTCCGCGGAACATTCTGTAGATTAATCGTCTAATTCAAGATCCGTAGCCCGCCCCTATTTTCCCTGTCGTATGCCCAAGGAAGACGCTGTAGTAGCTGAATGTGAAGAAATTCCAAAAGAACTCTCTCTGTCGTTCAACGTTACAGACATCTAGAAGGGCAGCTACATAAGAAATCTAGTAAGTAGGATGTCATTCTGACTCTTCCAAGGAGTGTTTCCCAACCAGTATTGCCTTCAAAATTCAATTTTTCTCTTCCTACTTACTATGTAAATCCTTTTGATATCTTTCTCTATTTTGCGTCTCATTTACTATTTGCGGATTCTGTAATGTAATAGGAAAAGCTCAGTATGTGTCGTGTATGGTGTAACGGCTAACATTACCGCCTTTCAAGGTCTGTCGGGGAATTGAACCCCGACTTCGACAAGTGTGATCGCGGTAGCTCGGGGTTCGATTCCCCGTACGCGAATACCTTTTTGAGATTTAAGCCCCATTTTACGTCGGCACAGTGACAAAATCAAGGCCTGGATGCTGTAAATTTGCTGGTTCGGAGAGGTCTAAGCGAGTTGTAACAGGTGCCTCATCCTCAGTTTAATAATTAATTGCATTCAACAGACCCAGACAGAATAAAACTCAGTCTAATGATATTAGACTGAGTTGCGCTGACAAAACGAACGTGAGCTTGTGTCTACAATTATGTCATAAGTGGATTAAATTATGCGCGTTCATGCGCGATAAGATAAGTGTTCAACATAGAATTCTCCCCTCCTTCGCGGCATTCGCTTTACCTGAATCTCTTCTGCGGCCTTGCATAACTCCAATATAACACTTATAAGAACGTACAGTTTAGTTCGAGTATTTGTACGATCTGCCAGAAACAGCTCATGGAATGATTTGCATATGTAGGTCGTAGAGAAAGGGTGTGAATTGTCTTGTTTCGTCGACAACTTCGTTCCGCAAGCGGACACTTGGTTTGCCGTAGCTGCAAAGAGTATGAACGGCGGAGGAATATGAGTAGTAGGCATGCAGTGGTACGACCAATCATGATGACGGAAAGCGGTCAATTCCAGAACTTTTTCCTTGTCGACCGCCTATCGCAGAACGGAATGGTTGGAAATACGAGCTAGCTATTCTATTCGAGGATCATGCAAGGGCCTCGCGTCAGAACCTTTGCTTCGTGTTGATACTTACACTTTGGGCGGTTTCTGACGGGAAGCTATTTTTATGTATATGGCGCTAAAGAGTCCCGTACATAAAGTGACCATGATGTTGTTTCAGATCGAATTCATCACCATCACCAGAACGACGTCAAGTGCTCAATGCAATGCTGTCGATCCTGCCATTATTAGAGAAATTAGAGCCCTTGGACCTGGCTATTCTCCAACGGATGTGCCGGGTGAAAATCCCATTAGCATAGATATCATCCAAAGTGAGATATAGTAACTGGGTTACTGTGCTACTAACCGTGAACCTCAGGCAATGATATACATAAATAAACGTGCATGTGTTTGGGTCCCTCGCGAGATTGGGATAGCATGACAATCTCCGACTTCCCTCCGTCTCTCACCATCCTTCGCCTTCCATCTCTCGTACCCTCTGTACCCATACCAGTACAAAGTAATCCGCGTACCCCTTGTATAAAGCTGCGCCTCCAACACCACCAACGATGTCAATCAAAAAAAAGTGGCATTGCCGCCGGGACAGGACATTTGAGTATTCGTGTCGGTGGCTAAATTTGAGTCCGTTAGTCTGGATGGTAGTACCAGCGAAACGAGAGGGTTGGACGAGCACAGCGAAAAACGACAGCTCTTAAGCTGATGATTTGATGACCGACACATCCGGCGCTAGTTAGAAAAGCGCTAGCACATAAATGGTGCACAGCCGCTGATAGTATCTTCTACACTATCTAATCTAATTCACACTGGGGTAGCTCAGCCCAAATGGGCCAGAGCTCACTACTTAGGTCCTTGGAGTTTGGTACCTGTTAAAATGAATAGAATGACGTTTAGTGGCTATATGACTCACAAGAATCAGGCCATAGACTGATCTTACTGTGGCTCACAGAGTGCGGACGTGGATCCTAATTCCTGCTTGATGCTCAATACTTCTGTTTGAGGGAACTTGGTTTCGCGGAGCCTAAACGATCTAATTCTGTGGTGGTCAGCACCCAGCAGTGCGCTGAATTGCCGCGGCGTTTCTCTGCTTAACCGCTTCTTGCCGAACAGATCAAGAAATTGAGAAGTCAGACCTTGCCGGCTTGTGCATGTGAGAATCATTTACGTGCCTCGTGTCAGAACTTTACTGGGTGAAAATGCTTACTTCCTTCGGGTTTTTTCTGATCGAAACGTAGTACTGGCTTAACTTGGCACTTTCTCCATACATACCGATACGGCGCTAATGGCTTTAAATAAGAGACGATAACTGTTCGGCATTACATTCAATACTCCTTCAAATAACAAGCCTAGTGTGGCGTCCGATGGAATGATGCATCCCGTCGACAGATTAATCTTGAAATACGCTACAATGGAAACGTCTGATAGAACTCTTGATTGACATTGTTTAGGGGAGGTCACCACGTGGTCGCTGGTTGTGACCGAACAAATTTTGGTGTTTCTGACCTCTGTTTGTCGTAGAAAGAGTGGTATCCAAACTAATTTAAACATGTACTATGGCTATCCTCCCATTTTGACGACACAAAGGAATTTATAATCCACTTATAAGAGATTTTAAACTGCTGTTTCTTTGTGAAACAGAGGAATAAATATGAAAAATATTCAAACACCGCCGTTTCTTTGACAAACAGGGGCCACCGTCAGCGGTGGCTGGAGGGATGAAATATATGGGGTTGTGTTTGACTGTATTCATATTTAAGGGAATGGGCGGGAGCAGTGCTAATCCTCACGCACGAGCGTCGACCAGTCGGCGATCGCCCTCCACTCTCTACGCCGCCCTTGGCGACGATACATATTTACCCAGGGCCAATCCTGAAGCTAATTGGACGGCCTCGTTTGGTTACACTGCTCTTCCATATTTTTTTACAGTCCGAAATCTTCCTCGAGCCATTTGATATGACCAACTGTCAAAGTCAAAAGTTTTTCACCGACATTCTAGCCCGAATTGGGAAATTATATTCTTCACCACAGCTGAGCACTATTTCTTGTCTTTCCTATTATCTGCAGCCAGTACTCGTAGCAAGCATTATCAGCGTTGAATTTTCACCGAGAAACTGTGTATGCCAGTGTTCTATTTTTAGCATCACTTTCACATGCTACAACCCCCGAGGTGTCCACCGAAGGACAGGCATTTGAGTGTATTTAGTGGCTGGTCGGCCCTGACAGCACCCTGTCGTTCGTAATTTCCACACCTAAAATCTAAACTGTGTCTTTTTTTTTGCCCACTATTGCGTACATACCATCCCCTTGCGTTGTTGCCCATGAGTTAGAACGTTGTGAATCGACCTTTGACAATTCTTGGATCTGCCACTGGCCGCAGGCGAGACCAATAAGCATTGCTTCAATCCATTTCGCAATACAGTCGTTTCATGGCCCAGAAATACGGCTTCACGTAAGTTTGACTGCAAACTGCCGGTATCAATCCTGACATAATACGACCTTAAAAAGTCACCGATCGTTCCCTGCACCGCTGGATTAAATGAAAAGCTATAAGAAGTCACCTCTCTTCCTCTGACTATAACTTACCCCGTTCGACGCTCTTTACAGGTCGACACGAGTCTGGGGGCCTTATCTGTTTCCACTTCAACCTACTCTTCATCAGCATGTCTCTCTCGTCTCAAGAAATGTTAGCTTGGCAGAGTATGTATAGCGCCCCTTCCCAACATATCACCCTAATTGTTTAGCACCGCCGAAGTTTGTGTCACTGTGGTTCAGGTCGCTTCGATTACATCAACGGTCATCCGCCTGGTGCACAGATGGCGCACAAGAAGGATGTGGTGGGACGACTGGGTCACCTTCGTCCCACTCCTTGTCGACTGTCTGTATCTTTCGTTTATGTGGAAGGGAGCGCAAGGTGGGTGTTGTGTACTAGGTATCGAGAAGAGACTGACTTGATGTTGTTATAGGTCGATCTCCCCTACTCAAGGGCAACATTTTTTTCTCCCCGCTGCTCAACTCAATTTTTTATCTTACGGTGCTATGGTGGGCTCTGTCATCCTCATCAACACTGAGCAAAAACTTAATGATGGAAATTTTAGGCTATCAAGAGTTAGCTTGGCGTTATCGACAGCCAGGATATTTCCTTCAAAACATGTCTATCGCCGCGTCGCACTCTGGATCAGCGGCATATTTCTTTTCCTCTACGTTGCGAATGTGATGATGGTCATCTTCAAATGTTGGGGGTCCACCTCTCAGAAAACCAGCCAGATCCAGCTGTGCGCCCAGAAGAGTACGAGCGTGAAAGTGAAAGTTACAACGCGCCTATCTTTTACCTGTGAGTGCAAGATTACGTTTTGGTGTTGTGCTCATTAATTTTTTTTTCCATATACAGTGGATGCACTGGCTGAAGTCATTCTTGTTGTCACCCCTTTGGTGATGCTCCGGAACATACGACTTCCGAAGGGCGAACGACGTCTGATACTCGCCCTCTTCTCAAGCAGCATTCTTTCTTTCCTTGGATCAGTGGCTTTCTTTGTCGTGTGGGTTCTCGCCCGCAGCTTTGGCCAGCAGTCTATATTCATTACGAAAATGACTGCACAACTGCAGGTTTGTGGGAACCCCGCCCTCCCCTCTCAACCTATCTCTCTTACTACATTCTGATGTGCAAAACACCAACCCCATAGGTTGCTATCTCGCTGTTGGTTTGCAATCTCCTTGTCGTCACGATGCTTTTCTATCGTATCGCGCAGAGAGACACTATACCAGATGAGCGTCGACCTGCACCTGAATCAGGACCCCGGCAGACGGCCCAAACGAATGGCAGCTCGCCGCTCGATCATTCTACTAGTCACGTCACCCCGATCACATTCACGTCAATCTATACGGACTCTGCACAATATTCTTCGCCCCCGAACTCGGACCCAGAGCATTTCGGGAGCGACCAAGAGTCCAATAGGACTGATACTTCTGATTCTTGAAAATACCGCGCCCCCTCAGGATGCCACAATTGCGTTCGTGGAAAAATAGCAGAAATTCGTCGTGTAACCGTGACTCCAACTTTCATTCGTTCGTACCTTTCTTTTGCATTGTCATTTTTATATCTTCGTATAATTATTGCATTCCTTTCTTGTTAAATAACTCGACAAGCTTTTTGTAAACAGGTTAATATAATATCAATTACATTAGTTGTGTGGGAGAGAGACATGTTGAAGACACGGTCAATTGCTTCCTATCTTCGTACACCATAGTCCATGGATAAGGGCTTATGTTGCTCCGGTACATTGCCTAAGGCGCTCATTACAGCGGAACCCGCGATGCTGATACTCCGTCGAGTCAGCACAGAAAATGCATCAAAGACCAGATGGTGATTGAATGACATATGCACTAATTAAATTACGCATCCGGCGGTAAGTAGTTGGGGGGCATGCAGAGCATGCATGACTTGAGGACGGTCTCTTCCTCAGCAGCCTTCTCTTCCTTTGTTCGGATGGCATAATCATAATCGATTATGGATTATTGATGGCATTCATATTATTCCCACCAGCCCAAATAAGAAACTTATCATTTTTGGATGACACGTCACCTTCACTGTGCACTATTCGGTATCTTGTTGTGGACCACTGAGCTCATCGTCAGCAACAGTGAGCTGCTCTCCAAGGAGCAGTTTTTCAGCATTGTCTGACACTGCGTGATAATCATATTAAATAAAAGTAATAAAATNTTTTTGGATGACACGTCACCTTCACTGTGCACTATTCGGTATCTTGTTGTGGACCACTGAGCTCATCGTCAGCAACAGTGAGCTGCTCTCCAAGGAGCAGTTTTTCAGCATTGTCTGACACTGCGTGATAATCATATTAAATAAAAGTAATAAAATATTTTTACCGCTTCATTTGCTCCAATTATGAAACCCTGGTAAGTTATTCATGAAGGCGGGGAGTAGCAGCGGGATAGGCGGGATGGGCACGTTATGGCAATAGACGTCAGCATCGGGACCAGACATGTCGTGGCTGTGTTGACATTTCCCAATTTAGGCTTGTGGGAAAAATATGGATCCCATCAATATTCATAATCGACCACGATTATGCCACCCGAACAGACCCTAATTGCAGTCTGCCAGCGATACAAAGGTATGGGCTAATAATGTCGAGTGGATATACATACTATCCAACGGCACAGTTCATAGAATGCCTTAGGATCATCATATTGTAGTCAGATTCAACTCAGACAGTCGACAGTGAATCCTATCTCCGATGGCCAATACTCTTATATGAAGAAATATTGGTCTTCTTTGCGACGAGCGTAAACGATGGATTCAGTATGGAGGGTAAAGTTAAAATGTAGTGGCGTACTCAATGACGATAACGACGATGAAAGTGCATTTCCCGTCTCTGCTCTCGTGGCAGGTCGAAGGTTTAGGACGTAGGAGTCCGAAGGAGCCCTTCTTCTACTATGATATAGCATGTGCTGTGTAAGATTATTGCTAGTTGATCATATCACACCTACTGTCGGTGTTCTTGTACCGACATACGGCAGTACTTACTTACTTGCTGGGTGGATAGATCTTCCATTTCGTGGCGCTCAATGCTCAATGCTCGATCCTGCGGCGATGTTATAGGTATCGTTGTCTCACATCAAATCTAAATAGAATACACCTTGAAAACAAACCCAAACCCGGTTGCCATTGAGTCAGAATTGCTCCACTGTGGGTTTAAACAGCAGTACACTAGTGTAGTTCTGCCATGCGTCTGGTTGCATGCACTCACTGGTAACCTAACAGTGAGTGTGGACAGTGAGTTTCTCTCCCTGTCCTAGATCGTTATGTGTTCTCTTATTCTATTCCGGGAAACCTCACCTGTGCATTTTAATCATCGTACACCATAGAGATTGTGTACCGCATTCTGAGTTCATGGCGCAATGTTAAACGTGTTCTCTCCCCACATCTATTTTAGGCTCATCGGTTCCTTAAATGCAGTAGACCAGTCTGAATTTACATCCATTGATACCCCATTCCAAATTCCCGCTTTCCGTAATTTGACACCATGTATTGTGATACTGTAGTCTCATTCTATACCTATGAAATGCAACAGCTTCGTGCACAGTGACGATCAGCTCGATGTCAATCATGAGCGTACATGGTGAATGTCATATAATCATTGAACCTTTCATAATGTTCCTAAACTATGCTATTCGCCATTTCGTCGGTTTGGCATGGACAAAAGCGGCGGTTGAGTATTATCCTGACATGTAAAAAGCTTCTGATGTCATCTTCTCACATCGATATTTTCTCTACGCATCCGATGTAGCCGACCATGAGAAGATCACGGGATCGGTATATGCCCGAAATACTACCATAATCTTTGAGATCATCATCCAGTCGTCATACGCTGACACTTGTCTTGATTAGATATGCGTATACGCCAACCTAAGTCCGGAGATATGCGACGAGTTAACACATCATTCGGTTGTCACTTCCATTTGTTGCAGGTTTATCTCACTGCAGGATATAATATCAGCTTCTAGTCGGACTGATTAATTGTTGGGAGTATGAGCAGTACAGCTGGAACTGTCACCAGAGGGACCTTCGATACTGATGCGTAAAAGTATGAATAGATGTGGAAAGGGGCGACATACGGGAGCAACTCAAAAGAAATAAAAGTTAACCATCGAATTCCAGGTGTACGCAGTGCCAACCTTGAAGGTGCCGAAGGCAAAATAGACATACATGGACTTATTTTTGGTAAAGACTGTATGCTGGGTGTCAAGTAAGTTGCTCGTACAATGCGGGTCCTCCCAACCATATCCAAGAAGCCAGCATTGTATGTCCAACGATTAAATAAAGGAGAGCCATGGTGGAGTCGGAATGGTTCCTTGGAGCATCCATGGCGACTGTTCAAGATAGTTGCTACTTATCGTAACATACAATAAGAATATTATAGTCAGCCAATATATATAAGGTGTTCTGTGGATAAAGATCTTCAACTCTAAAGCATCACACAATGTCTACACCTGACATTTCATTCCCAGTCAATGTACAAGAGAATGAAATTAGAACCGTCCTCAATGGTTCAATGCTTTTTAATTTTCTCATGGGTGAGTCTCCACATCTGCGAATGACAACACCACAAGTTTATGTGTGCCAGGCATATACACCATGGTATATGGAGGTACCTTGTACCTTTACCGTGGGTTCTTTCCTTCGACTTGAAAAGAAACTTTGTCAACGATGTGTCCCACAGTCTCCAAAAACACTGCGAATTTAAATCGTCGCATCATCATACCAGCCATTTCTATGCTGTATCTGCTTTGCTTCTTGGACTTCATTGTGGGATGGTACTACCTTACTTGGACAATTGTGATTAATGGAGACACGCGAGAATCAATCTTTTGGGGAGCAGTGGAAAACGCCCCTCAATGGATCTGGGTACTTTTTTCCATTCTGTTTAATTCCTCGTTTATTATTTCCGACGGACTACTGGTCAGATAGCATCATTGATTATCGCGTAATTCGCATTGACATGTTGCCAGATATGGAGATGCTACCACGCCTGGGGACAATCATTCCGGGTGATCGCGGTTCCATTGATACTTTTAGTCGCGGAATGCAGTGAGTTCTATGGATAAAAGTCCAGCATGAGCATTTCCAGTAATGACATGACATTACAGGTCTCTTTGTTGCAGCAATGATTTTAAATGTTAAATTCAGCAAGGTAACCAGTGATGCAAATGCCATTCTATTTAACAATATCCTCAGTGCTCTGACATTTGTATCGTTGGGCACCACTGTGATTACAACATTTCTTATTGGGTACAGAATATATTACGCCTCTCGATTAAACAGCGGTTCGCCGTCCAAAAGATTATTTAACCGGATTGCGGTGATGATCATCGAGTCAGCTGCAGCTTATTCATTTGTGCTGATCCTCGATGCTATCTTCACCGCTGTTCCATCATCCATTGTGGTGGCATCTCCTTTGGATATAGCTGATGATTACGTGGAAAACGTGTTGCTCATCGTTGCAGTGCGTAGCTTTCATTACTTGTCCAATTATCCTGCATCTCAGACATATAATCAGGGGATGGCTCCAACCGTGCTGGTAGCACGAACCGCTCTTGTCAACCCCAACAGCACAGAAGCATCTACTACAATCACCCACATGTCTGGCTTGAAATTTGAATCTCAGCAAGGCGGCGGCGGCGGTCAGAGTGGAAACGACACCCAAGGAGGCGTTAATGAGTCGACTCATACAGACAATACGGAGCCGACCCCGGTGATTGAACTGAAGAGGCAGTCCAGCGCGGATGCTCCATCTGGGGACAATCAAGTCTAAAGCACATTACGGCAAAGTCATAGCATTGCAATTCTACGATTGGGTACACGTCGAAGCAATTGTTGATCTGTCAATTATTTAACATCTTCGTTCTTGTTGATACATTCTTGCTTGGTCAGCTATTTACCTTTCTCGTTTTCACTACTGTAGCTGGATTGTGGTTCCCAGTATATACAACCATTGACATTTTTTACAACTACAGAAAAACGATCACTGTATCAGGACTTAAATTAGACGCCTACTCTTGACCGATTCTGCATTCTCCCGATTCCGGGGTTGTGAACTGTGTAAGCAGTTATGAATGTAGTTGTAAACTATTGGTAAAGTGAGTCCTTATGTCGGACGTCGAGCGCAATACATCTCTAGCACTAGGATTTATTGGCACGATGACTCAGATCGGCAGCGTCCAGCTATTGACTCTCGCTTCCTATATCAAATTTGGAGGCAAGCTCTAATGCACCTATCGTGTTCAGCTCAACAATCTTGCGACCTGTACCCAGACACCACAGGCCAATAATACCCCCGTAGACCTCTGGACTCATTAAATTTATTCATACTCCCAGATTCTCGCGCATCGTTCGTTCCACGCCCTCTCCGTCTCATACGCGCGCTAGAATTTATTGGCACGATGCGTCCTGTCGGCAGGACAGCGTGTCGAAATTTCTGCGAGATATCATCAAGCGCCAAGCCATTGACTCTCACTCGTTACATCACATTCTATTTCAAGCTCGAATGCCTCTGAGTGATCCCATCGCGCATCGAACCATCGCATAGGTCATCCACTCTTACCATAGATCTTTGTGTCCGTCCATTTCACCCACTTCACTTCCACGGCCTCTCCATCCCATGTCTTTCGGTCATACTCTCAATACGTCCCTCTCCTTCCTACTCACCCACAATTTCAACACCACCGTCAATCCCAGAATTTCTATCTTGACCTTTGGATATATCTCCTATATACTTTTGATCGATAATGCATTAGGGTCTCATTAAACACATGTTACAGCTACTTTGCAGATGGAGGAGAGAAGAGGGGTTGGAAGAACATCTCGATGATCTCTTCAGATGTATGTTATCAATGGTACAGATTCGTATCAGATCTCCGACTCAGTGCTTAGATCTCAGAGCTGCATCTAGCCTGGCTCGGGCTCGACAGCCAGCGCACTGAGCAGTGAAAGCAAGGATAGCCAAGGCTCGATCAGTGGCGGAATACAGGGAAGGTGCCTAAGTCTGCTGTGGGTTTCCGTGCCGGCACGTATGCGTAGTGAGTAGGGGAGGGAAAGGAAGAGGTCTGAGGGTGGAGGTTCGAGGACAAGCTACGGCCAGAGGTTGTTGATCGCGATGACGTTGAAAACGGCATCGATCACGCACTGTGCAATTTGAACTCGGCTTGAACGACGAGAATATGTATTAGCCAACTCGACCAGAATCCTGTACGGGGGGAGAAAGCTCTCCGCGGCGTCGTGTCCTGGGACGTAGGTGAGTGTAGAACTCGAGTGATGTCATTTGGGTGGCACATGATGACTGGGAAGGACAATCAGAAGAGAACACGTAGATATGTGTATTTATAACCCCTCTCCTCTGTTTTTGTGCTTTGCGCCGTCGAGTGATGTAGCACTTAGTTAGTCGGGGTGCTGCCCGCAAAGGAGCTTGGGCGGAGGGACACTGGGATCTTTGGCATACAGCCGATGCTATGGTGGCAGGACGAAGATTTACAGAAATAGACCCCTTTTCGCCATATTCAGTAAGTCGACCGCCCCTTTTGATTCAGATCGCTTCTTTTCTTCCTTTGATTACCCCTGCTTGAATTTACCATGCCCTTTCCTTAGATAATGCTCACTCATATCACCTCGGAGTACTGAGTGTTCAAAGACAGCTTCCCGCGTTTCTTCCCTCCCTCCCTCCCTCCCTCCCTCTCTCCCTCCCTCCCTCTCTCCCTTCCTCCTAGCTCTACAACAACCTATCTACAATGCTCGACCCTCCAAATGTCGACAAAAATAATCAAGAAGAAATCGACACAGGCAACGCGTTGTGCCAAAGCAAAGTTCGCATAATCAACGCCACAATCCAGGAGATCGGCATGGGCCGATATCAGTGGTATGTGCGGATATGCGTTTTCATCTACTAACGCACTACACTCCATCCATAACCTCTTTCCCGCCTCAAGTTGGCTATTGCTATCTCACGCTGACTATGTATATGAAACAAAACACAGGCGCCTGTTCATCGTCATCGGTTTTGGATATTTCGCATGCGTCTGAGTCCATCTCCATCTCTCTTATTATCTGTCCACAGTTTTTAACCCTTCCTTTTGAAATCCACAATGACAATTCATAGCTCGTAAACTCCCCTCCTCTTTCCCATCCAACTCTTGAACATCTAGAAACTGGTCTCGTATAGTCCTTACCAGATCTTAACAGGCATCATCCTCCCCGCCGTCATCGCCCAGTTCAACTTCAACAGACCTATCCTCAAACTCGACCAGAACATCGGGCTGCTGATCGGCTCTGATATGTGGGGACGCAAGTGCGTTTTTTATTTTGTGTTCTTTCCCTTTCTGTGTTTTCTTACTTCATACCACTCTCACACTTCTATTCCCTTGCGCCTGTATCCCAAATCACCATTGGGATCTCATTCATGCTCACACTCCTCATGATTTCGGTCGCATGGTCCATCGGCATGGGTGAGAACCTCCCTGTCGACTCGGGTATGTTTTTGGGTACGTATGCGCGTGTCCCTTCGTCGAGATTCCGAATAGGAACATTCAAAAGCAATCAACCAGGGAATGCGTTACATGCCGCGTTGGGGGTGAAGACGTACGCGGGGAGGTATGTCCCTGGTGTGAATTGGGTGGTGGATAGTATTGTTCTGCGGAAGATCCAGGAGGCGGTGGGCAGGGAGATCGCGTTTGCGGTTAATGGAGGCGCGGGGATCTGTAGAGCCATGCAAAATTGTTTCAATTTAGTGGTTATGCCGCTTACACAGGGTGCATTATCCTGCGTTATAAGTATATGTATACTTTTGACTTTATTATTATTATTTTCTAGGCCGTGGACTTACGGAGACGTCGGGCATGGGGCGCGTTCCTCCCTCCTGAGCTCCTCTCCTTCGGGTCTGGGGGAATCCCAGACTTATGCCTCGATATCAAGCTACCCACCTCCCGCAAAGCGAGATCTGCATGCGTGGCGCCTCCGTCACGCGTGGGTACTTCAACTGCCCGGCTCTTATTGACGATCGGAGTATTTTTGCCGCGAATGGGTGGTTCAAAACGGGCGATATTGGGCAGTGGAATGAGGATGAGGCGTTGAGCTCGATTGGTAGGTTGAAGAATTTGCTGAAGATGCAGAGTGGGGAGGTGGATAACACATTTGCGTTTTGCGGCTTTTGTGTGTTTTGGGTGGGCGTGGCTTCTCGGTTTCCGTTTTCGTTTTTTGCTTTGATTGGTTGTGCGACTTCATGTTTTTTTCTCCGGACAATGGATTGATGACGGCCGCGCTTGAACGAGGCGATAACAATACTAAGAAGAGGAAGGTGAATCAATGCCTTGATGGCATCAGAACGTCGGTTCGGCACGTGATGAAAGGTCTAGACTGTTGTGGCGTCATCGAGGTCCGTTTTCCAGCTCCCTGCAGTTTCGACTTTCTTCTCGCTTTGCATGTCCGAGCCCCCGCAGAGTGTCCTTGATTGGAAAAGAGCGTTTTTATACATTTCAAGTTTTCCTAGCGATCATCAACTCATGTCTCTGCGCATCCTGATCTATGGACTCTAAGAACCCCTTTGTCTGCGGTCTCCGTCTCCTATGTCTCACAATCCCAACCAAAGCTCAAATCTAGACATTTATAGTACATATTCTACCCTTGCTACCTGTGGCGTTCGGGTCCACCCAAACAGTGCTCCCTCACTCACGCTCACTCTTCCCCAGACCCATATGGCACTCTCACCACCTTCCGCGATAAGATACAATTCATATTGGCCTACTGCGTGCAAGGATCAGCGGTGGGATAAACATCTGTGACATTACAACACAAGTAAGAAAGGAGGTACATTGTAGTTACTTCTATGTTGCAGAGTTGAATAAAAAGTGTCATGGGGAGAAAATGTCGCAGAGAAGGTCAACAACTCCCCTATCGCTCTAACCTTCTCAATGGTCACATTATCGATCATTAAATGGGGGAAATCAACTCCGAGAACGGACAGACATCAATGGGCTGTGTAGGACTATCGAGGTGAGCAACGGCGGTATCAGCACAGGTCACGTCCTGTGCGCTGACTTGATTGACATTGAGACAGGAAGGGGACTCGTATCCTTTTCCAGAACTGGGTGTTCACTTCGCAAGAGGCAAAATCATGCGGACGCTATGAATATGATTTCTACAGACCACCCTTCTGATGAACAACGTTATCTCCTATTAGGTGGGACGCGATGAGATAGGTGTAGTGGTTGGTTGACGATATAAAGACGGGAAATGCAGATCAAATGTTCCTGAGAATAACGTACGTGGATAGAGCGTTGGCGGAAAAGCCGAAGCAGAGGGCGACAAACAAGAGCCCTGTGCGGGAATATATCGGGTCTCGAGATATGACATGGCATACAAAACATCCGGACATCATCCATAGTCATAGTCGTCGTCGAAGAAGAAGACGAGAAGCACCAAGCAACAGGGAAAGAATAAGATAGGAACCTCAAACGTTAAGACAGAGGGTGACGGATTAGTATCAGATTCCGCACTCAGCACTTATATCTAAGAGCTGCATATGGTTTGGGTCGGGCTCGACAGCAAGCGCACTGAGCAGTAAGTACGAGCATAGCCAGGGCCCGATACCATGATCAGTGGCGTAATTCGTGAAGGTGCTTGAGTCTGCTGGGTTTGTTCTTTCTCTCGTTCGCACCACGTGCGTCACGATCATCTCTTTCTTCTACCTCTCCTCCTCTCCGCTAACCAACACAACCCTCTTTCCTCCTCCTCTTTCAACTCCTTAAACCCACACCTACATCCTACCCCCCACCCCACAACCCAGTCCTCGCAGGCGCCTTTATCCTGCTCTCCCCCACATCGCGCTCCTCCCTCGCCCGATCTAACTATCCTCCCGTGAGACTGTAACACTGCTGGCGCCGACTGCTGTATGTCTGACATACAGCAATTTAT
>NHYD01003388.1:0-21064 GCA_002938375.1 Psilocybe cyanescens
TCCATAGCCCGTGCTCCCGCTCCCACGCCCAACCGAAAACTTACCCCCGCTCCCGACCGAATACCGCGAATACCGATAATCGTCGTATATGTCCGACGCGCCCTCCCACGACCCCGAGGCGGCGGAGATCGTGGAGGCCGCCACCGATTGGCCGGACACGGACTGGGCTGAGACGGAAGGTGCGAGCGACGCGTGGGACGGCCGGCGTTTCCGCGCGTCGTAGGATGCGAACAGCGGAGATTTGGGCGATCCGACACCTGCGAGCGGGAGCGGCGCGAGGATTTCCTGGCCCTCCTCTTCCTCCTCGTCGCGTTGTTTATGATCTTTTTCGGCCTCTTGCACCACCCTCCTCTGCGGCTCCATCTGATGCTCCTCATGCGCTTGCCCGTGCCCGTGCCCGTCCACCGAAAGCGCATACCCCAGCCCTTCCGCCGTCCCCTCCTGGCTCTCGTTGTACACGCTATCACTATCACCATCGCTCTCGCCCTTTGTTGCACTCACTGCCCCCGCTCGACTCCCAATCCTATTCCTGTCGCGACCTGAGTCAGAATCGCTATCGCTATCGGAGTCGCTCCCACCGAGATCCTCGAGTCCTCGTAAGAGACTCATCCCGATGCCCACCTCCCCATCGCCGTCTCCATCGCCGTGTCTCTCTTCATCCCTAAATGTCTCTTTATCATACGCTGAATATGAGTACGACGCGTCTGCACCCAGTGTTGTTGACGTTGACGTTGACGTCGATGTCGATGTCGATATCGATGTCGGCAACGGGGCAGCACCGCGCGCAGCCGCCAGCGGGTCCACCAACGACGCATCCGAATACACAGACGCAGAGGAGGCGAACGACGCAGCCGACGTCGGCGTGCGCGGCATGCCCATTCCCATTCCTACACCCGCAACCACACCGGCACCGGCACCCACGCCTGCCAATGCAACAGGCTGCAACGAAGACGGCGCAAACGACGGCGACGCAGGAGGCAGCGGGAACGCCGACGCCCCTGCTGAAGGGGACCGTTTCATGATTCGCAGCGGCGAGGTGCCTCCAGGGTCCATTGCGGGTGTATTGGTGTTGGGGTGCAAGGAGAGGGAGAGGGGCGCGGGTGCGTGCAACGTGTATCTCGGCAGCTGCTGGGGTTGTGGAGGAGGAAGAGGAGGAGACGTGGACATCAATGGCGACGTCGGCGCGGGCGACGACGACGACGACGATAACGACGGCGCGCGTTCGCTGGGTCGGCCGAAGCTGAAATTCGCCATGCGCGTAGGACTCGTCGGCGTGTCGTAGTCGTATCCCGCTGCATTACTCGTACTTGCACTCGTCGTGCTGATCGTGGCAGCGGCGGATGTTGATGTTGGAGAGCCTGTCGGAATCGAATTTGCGCGCGCATTATCATACCCATGCCCGTGCTGATGCTCGTGCTCGCGCCCATGATGATACACCCCCTGCACAGGGCTCTCCACCTCCACTCGCCCCGACAAGCTCCCGTGCCTCTGCCTCTGCTGCCCCCCTCCTCCCCCTCGTTCCGCTACAGTAATGCCCGACGCCGACGCCGACACGGACATAGATAAAGGCGACATAACGCGCGGCACCGAGCCGCGCCTCTCGAGGGAATGCGAGTGGGGTGTCGATGTCCTCCTCGACTGGCCGGTGTTGAATGCGGGACCCGGACTCGGGCTCTTCCCTCCTCCCACCGTCCCCACCGCTCCTCCAGCCCCATTCCCTCCTGCTAAAACCGTCGTCGACGCGGGCGTCGGTGTCGGACTCTTTCCCCCACTCCCACCCGTACTCCCTACGCTTGCAACACTTGCAGCACTCACGCTCGCGCGCTTTGTCATGACGGGCCTCTTGAGCCTTGTCGTGAAGCGCACATGTGCGCCGAGGAAGCGCCCGACGACGCCTTCGCAGTAGCCCTGTGGGATGGGGGGTTTGTTAGTGTTCGTGTTTTTTTTAGAGGGAGAGAGGTTGGAGAGGGTGTGGGAGGGTGTGGGGTTGTGGAGGACGGGATGGA
Source organism: Psilocybe cyanescens (assembly GCA_002938375.1). Lineage (NCBI taxonomy): Eukaryota > Fungi > Basidiomycota > Agaricomycetes > Agaricales > Agrocybaceae > Psilocybe > Psilocybe cyanescens. The sequence goes on from NHYD01003388.1 coordinate 2,007, forward strand.
GGCTGGGAGGAATGAGGCAGGAGGAGAAGGAGGAGAGGAGTGAGTGGAGGGTGGAGGACAGGATCAGGAATGCAGGGAGGAAAGATGTGAAGGAGGAGGGAGGGCACTTACCAGATACGTTCCATCGAGTTCTGGGATTTGGAATAGGACTGTTATCTCGTCGTCCTAGAAAAATAAAAAGAGGGATGCGATTAACACCCCGTCCCCACGAAAAAAAAAAAGGCAAAAGAAGAAAAAAGTTCAAGCGTGAAAGAGGGCAATAAAAACCGAATAACATCCAGAAAAGCACGACACACACCTTCAAAAACATGAGATCGTCCGGACCCTCCGCGACACAATCGCAGAGGGCGGTGCATTTCCCGATGCCGCCCTTCGCAGCGAACCGCGTCCACCGTGCGAGCTCCGCCGCTTCCAGTCCCATCTCTTCTTTCTAGCTTGTTTTTACTTCCGCCTTCCTATCCTACTTCCTGTGGTGTGTTATGTTCTCTGTTCCCTTCTTCCAGCGACAGCTTCCGTCGGTGTTGCGACGCTCCTTCGCGTGTTCCTGTCAATGGGTATGACCGAGTCGACACCACGACGACAGAGGCTCCACGATAAGGCACGATGTGATGGATGTGATTGAGAGAGGACCCGTGTGTCTCCCCCGAACAGTGTTGGTATGCAGGGTATAGATGGGGGTGTAGAATCGATAGCCCGTCGCGTATCAGCAAAGTCGGAGCTGCAGTGAAAGGATGTCGACGAAATCCACGATCCTGAAAAAGCGAACACGACAAGCCGAAGAACCGACACGGTGCACGCAACGAAAGAAAACGAAAAAAAAAAAAAAACAAGGTCGAGGGTGACAGGATGAATCGAATTCCGGACAATTTGATGGAATGCGTTTGTTCGGTCGACTTGGGGCTATTTTGATTCTGGGGTGTTGCCAAATACTCGGGTGTCTAGACTGCCGCGTGCGTCGCCGTGAGTGACCGTGAGTGACCGTGAGACTGCGTCCCATCAACCGTGCGCGAGAGTCTTGCAAGTGCTTTGCGTACGGCTGCAATCGCAAGCCGAGCCAACTCAGCCAATGCCTCAAATGTCAATTCCAGACTTTTGTTCAGACATCATTCTACCTATCCTCTCCATACCAACTCTAAATCCTGAGCAGTGAGGCTGTTATCTACAGGCTGCCCGGTGTCCAAGTTTTGATTATCAGACACAATTACCATCATCATCATTATGAACTATACAATCAACTTGATCCTCATATCATCCATCATTCATTGTACCCGTCCTTGTAGTAGTACTGTATCAGACGATCATAGCGTATCTATGATGTAAACAAAGTTCCGACCGACGAGGCGCTGTCGACGATGTGTTGTGGTGGCTTGCCGCGAAGTAGGCTAAGGCTGATAAGGACGCTGAGGGGAAGAAGCACGCGAACGGGAGGAGGCTGGTTGTGGTCACGGGGAGCTTGTACCCGTCGCCAACGTTTATTGGCTTTTGAAATTGGTTTTTGATGCTGGGTTCGCGACTCGTCGTGTGTCCCTTTCTTCGTGTCTAGCGTTCCTGAAGTCTGTATTATTCCGATTTATGATTTTAAATACATACTATGACAGTCAAGTCTCACTCTCGCTGCCATTCAGCGCGTTTTCCTCGTCGAGGAAGACAAAAAGCGGCCAGCGGGTGTCGTTTAACCAATATCCCATTCCTGAGCCTTTTACCACTAACACATCCCGACAATATGGGTCGTGACTGCAAGCTTCATCGCTGCCAAATATCTTCGTTCAGGATGTACACCACGTCGTGGGTATTCCCTTCGCGGTAATACGGCAACGAGCTGCGCTCATCTATTATGGGGAAGATGAAGGACCAATAACAGTCTTCCTCTCAAATTTATTTGGAGAAGCACTGCTGAAGGTTCAAAATTCTAACAGGTCTTTGCAAGGCCCTCCTTTAAATGAATATCTTCAAGCCGACGCATCTGATGTGTATCGCAGTCTGTCTAGGACAGACTATACATTCTTTCATTGCTTGTTAGTGATCAGCTAAATTACTGTGGAAACGCCTTACTGTATTTTACCCCACAGCGGCACGTCCGCCTTGGACTACATGCGTTCTATCGTGGTATTGAGAGCCAATATAGGCAATGTTTTTTCATAATATCATGGAAAATTTAAAAATCAGCCAATCACGCGCATTGTCACTTGATTACAAACTCCGCTGTCATTTTGCTGATGACTTTCTCACCCTTTCCATTCAGCCTTAGCCATGTCCTTGTCGCTCAATTGCTTGTTTCTCGATGACGACCCTGGTGATTCCTTCTCTGTAAATGTTTCCAACACCGACAATCTCAGCGTACTCAAACAAAGAATCAAGGAGGCGAGAACCGTTCGATTAGCTCAGGTTGATGCCATCGAGCTGGAACTCCGGATGGTCAACTTCGCTTTGGACGACCTTGAATCGGATAGGGCGGAACTTAGGCTCGATAAATATCCAAAGCTGCTTTCTCGCCGGAAGGTGTCATCACTTTTCCACAATGCCAATCCTTCGAGCGATTGCCTCCACATCCTTGTCGTCGCACCCTGCATCCTGAAGCTTTTCTGCGTGGTCGAAGCTGAAGAAATGTCTTGGAACCACATTTTCCCAGTCGACGTTGACAGCCGAAAGACCGTCAGCGACCTCAAAGTCGCTGTCAAAGAGAAGAACAAACACACATTCGACAATATCCCTGCCGACGAACTTACCCTCTTCAAGGTCTCCATACCCGCGGATTACAATGCTCGCGACAGGAGAATCCGGAGCACGGACCTCGAACAGCCCATTCTCCCAACACAATCATTGTCGGAAATGTTCCCTCGTGTCGAAAAAAACCACCTGCACATCATTGTCCAGGTACCTATTGCCGGAGACAAAAAAGAAGAGGAGGGGAGAGATCGTATTAGTGCTTTACATAAAAGTGCTCTCGTTTCCGTCATTCTCTCTGACTATCGCTGATACTCAAACGGCGTTCATATAACAGGATTTCAGAATGTTCTCTCACGCACGTTGAACGTAATGCCTCCCTCCGAATCACCAGAGTCATCTGCTTACACGAATTCCCAGCTCGCTTGCTCCATCAATGACGGCCGATACCAGGAAAAGGAACCCAGGACGAGCGTCGCACCTCCGGTTCAATTATTTCACCCTGTCTTTGCTCGTTTCTTGGATGATCTGAAAGGCACCGACGACATTCCGGACGATATAATTCGCGCAACTACGGAGTACATGAAAGCGGCATCGACCATCTATACCACTGAAGAAAAACGCCAAGCCGAGTTGACCCCGATTCATTGCAGGATTCTTGGCGTCGACATGCAAACGATTCTGAATGACGAGAGCACGGACGCTGACGGCGTCGTGGAATCGCTAATGGCGGTGGGGCGCTTCTTAATTCTCCTTAAGGAAGATAAAAATGAATTCGGAGAGGGCGGTTCGGACCCATCAACGCAAGCTGGCTTGTCTATGGCCCATTTCTGGGCTCAGCCCAAGGTAGACGATTCTCGCCATTCATCGCAACTCTTCTATTTCGCTCATTTATTCTTTAGCTCGAAAAACTTCGAAATGCCACCAACTGCCCCACATTTGTCGTAGCCACCGCTGGTCCATGGATCGTGATCCTTGGTGCTGTCTTCACAGACGGCTTAATTGTCCAACGTCTGACCGACTACATTTGGGTTGGATTAGACTCCGCTCTGAACGAGGCTCATATCTCACGCGTCGCAAGAATCTTTTATGCTCTGAAGAGTGGCCTGGACAAGCTCGAGTCCTATTACGAGGCGGTGAAACTGTCCGACGCTTCTCCTGCTGCGTCGCGCTATTTCCCTTCGATCAATGCTTACCATACCGGCGAGGAACTTGTTCACTTCAAATACGTTGGTTTTTTGGAAGATGGCCCAGATTGCACAACGCTTCGTGCGCGGACGTTGAGTACACCTCCCCGTGATATCGTTGTCAAATTTGTCGAGCGTTACGGGGCAAGGGCACACCGCCTGCTAGCGGACAACGGTTTGGCACCGGAACTTATATATTACGGATCGCCACGCCTTAATGACGAGGAGCCGTCATACAATTCGCTTTTTATGGTTGTCATGGGATTTGTCGACGGGCAGACTTTAGCAAAGTCAAAACTGAACAAAGAAGAAGCAGAAAAGGTACGAGGGGCGCTTAAGAACGCTCTCAAATTGTTGCATGACAATGGGTTGGTATTTGGCGATGTCCGTTCGCCGAATGTCATGATTACTGCAGCGAAGGAAGTCAAGCTGATTGACTTTGACTGGGCTGGAGAAGAAGGTCAAGCCAAGTACCCTTACCTGATATCACCGGGAATTCCTTGGCCAGCAGGCGTTCAACCATTGGCTGTTATCGAGAGGGACCATGACTTGCAGATGTTGGAGAAAATGTTCTCGGGACCTGTACCTTTTATTACGCGTGCTTGAGTACCGTCAATTATATTTGTTCCTTGTCTTGCGATCCTTGGATATGAAACTTCACGACAGTTTCAGATTATCATGGGAATTTAATCCAGCCAAACCACAGTTATTATTAGTTTTTTTAAAAAAAAACAAAAAAAATGGATGGACTCCTAGCTGCAAACTGAATCGATGATTTGTGGTATTTTTGTAACCTTGTGTTCTAAACGTAAATCAATGGACTTTACGGCTCGAAAATGGTCTCTAAAAAGGCTTTTCCCTTAATCTAACGTTTGGAAAACGCATTAAATCAGCTCAGATCCTGACCGCCAAAAATTTACAGTCAGTTCAGCAAGTACCCAAGCTGCTTGACGCTCCCAACACCTACCCTAAATAGATTGCTTCACCCCTATCTCAGTTGTCACCTCGCTTCTCATTACCCAAGATGGTGCAAGCATTAGTCATGCCCATTGTGCTACCCCCCAAATTTGCTCAGTTCCCACCAATCAAGATATTTGGGGAGCCAGTGGTAATTCCTGTGTCATCGTCCAAGTTCACTTACAACTTTTTTTGCCGCAAATACCTCATGTTCATTGGATCGTTCCCTGTCTATCTTAAAACCTTTCATCTTCGGACACTTTTTTTGCGACAGTGTTATCATCACTGGATCCTTGCTATCTTTAGAACCCAGCTTTAGCAACAAGTGCATAGGAATATGCACATTGACAAGCATTTGATTACACTGCTGGCAGCGGTGATTTTTGCGGAATGTAAAATTCATGCGAAGTGGACTTGCAATAGTTTAAATATTCCTTTTGAGTGTACAAATACTGTATCCATTACTTTTGTGCTATTTAGAAGCACAATTTCTCGTTCTGCGATCTCCTGCCTCATCTGGAGCAATTGTAGGTCAGATATCGCCGATCCGGACAAATTTGGACAACAATGAAAGTCGAAGTTTTTGTTTGGNGTGGACTTGCAATAGTTTAAATATTCCTTTTGAGTGTACAAATACTGTATCCATTACTTTTGTGCTATTTAGAAGCACAATTTCTCGTTCTGCGATCTCCTGCCTCATCTGGAGCAATTGTAGGTCAGATATCGCCGATCCGGACAAATTTGGACAACAATGAAAGTCGAAGTTTTTGTTTGGGGGGGAGGGGGTAGGAGGGTGAGGAGAGAGTGAAGAGAGGGTGAAGAGAAGAGAGGCGGAGACCGACTCGACTCGACTCCACGACGACAGCGAGAGCGAGAGGCTCCACGGTAAGGCACGATGTGATGGATGCGATTGAGGGAGGACCCGTGTGTCTCACGAACAGTGTTGCAGTGTTGTTTGCAGGGTATAGATGGGGGTATGCGTGTATCGATCGCAGAATCGATAACCCGTCACGTATCAGGAGAGTTGGAGCTGCAGTGAAAGGATGTCGACGAAATCCACGATCCTGAAAAGGCGAACACGACAAGCCGAAGAACTGACACGGTGCACGCCACGAAAGAAAAGGAAAAAACAAAAACAAGGTCGAGGGTGACAGGTTGAGGGAATGCGTTTATTCGGTCGACTTTGCGCTATTTTGATTCTGGGGTGTTGCCAAATACTGCATGTCTAGACCGCCGCCAAGGAAGCCGTGAGTGACCGTGAGACTGTGTGCGTCGACCGTGCGCGAGAGACTGGCAAACACTTTGCGTACGACTGCAATCGCAAGCCGAGCCAAGGCCTCAAAACAGAATCCTGGACTTTTTTTGAGACACAGACCTACCTATCCTCTCCATACCAACTCTAAATGCTGAGCAGTGAGGCTGTTATCTACAGGTTGCCCGGTGTCCAAGTTTGATCATCAGGCACAATTATCATCATCATTATCATTACTATATGGACTATACAATCAACTTAATCGCCATATCATCCATCATTCATTGTACCCGTCCTCGCAGTGGTACAGTATCAGAGGATCATAACGTATATATGATGTAAACAAAGTTCCGACCGACGAGGCGCTGTCGAGTTCAATACTGTAGGACAAGCAGCGGCCCACGCACGAACAGACAACTTGAATGAACACGTGAGTACTCCGCGGGGGGCAGGAGCTTCACAGCACACTTCCAAGTATATATTGAGGTTCGAATTCAACAAGCTGTCGGCATAACCCGCCTCCAAATCATTCTCTATCTTAAGCTACCGACCACGAGAATGATACGATAGGTACGAGTGAACTAAACCTAAACTAAACTGAACTGAATAGGAGTCCGGACACTCTCCCCCTCCCCCTCAGACGACGAAAGCAAGCTTCAGAATGTTATTGCCGAGAGTCTGTCTCTCGCGCACGGTTCATGAACGGACGGAAGTTACGGGCACCCATGCCGCCGAACGTCCTTCTAACTATCAAGTAATCACTGTCCTACACGCAGATCAATCCCAACCTCAACCCGAGCCCGGCAACACATCTTCCACACACCACCTCCTCGCTCTCGTCGAGCATACTCGAGACATCAGGTGCGCAAGCCCCACCAACACACTCGAACAGCGGGCCTCCCCCCCCTGCGCCCCCCTCTCCGAGCCCCGCGCTTAGGCTTAGACTCGCCCACTCTAGCACCGATATCCCGATTCCGACGAAATACAGACACAACACACTGGCCTGACCGGACCAAAGCAACCGCAACGCACCTGCACCGCCGTCCATTGACACGGCACCGCCCGAATGTGAACGTAATGGAAGGTCGATAATACTCGGTTGTTCACTGGCAGCCGCGTGGACTCAGAGGTTGCGGCGAAGTCGTTGTCATTCGAGCCGACACGTGACGGTGTACGCGATATTGAAAATTGGCCACAAAAATCCTGGCCTGCTCTAAGATAGCCTGTCCAAAGATATACTGTATGCCCGGAGATTTTGATGCGATCGCAATATGATACCTGCGACGCTCAACAACTGGCTGTCAGGCTCAGAGTTATCTGCAAGTATACCCATGCACTAAGTAGTAAGCGTAGCTCGTACAATGTAGTACAAGATATTAGCAGGAATGCCCACCAGCTCTAAATGCATAACTAACTTATATGGGTGCTGTCAAATTGAGAAGCCATGTCCCGAGTAAGTTAAGCAGGCTGCGTAATGGTTGCACTAACTAGTGTGCTAGGTCATAACCCGACACGCTCGCACAGAAAATCATACGCATTAAATTAGGCAGTCAAGTTTCTTACAAATACATCTCGCTGCAAAGGGGTGCTGGGTTTACTAATTGATATTACCGAAGAGGATTTTGCAAATGTATTACTACAGTTCTTACTTACAAATGCAAAAGTCATATCGTTGACATACTCGAGTACATTTACGCTCCCATCGAATGGCGTGTGATCTCTCTCTTGCTAATCTTGCCATCGTCTGAGTAAGTGCCGCACTTCGTCATAGACCCCGGCTGTCATGTCAAAGAATGAAATAGAGAGTACAATAGCATCAACTATCAAATAGCTGATGGGTTTATAAAAGCACACTAATCAATGTGGGGCACCCATCGATCTTCTTACTACAATACACCCAACTCGCATCCAACATCACTCAACGCGATGGCAACACTCCAGAATAAGACAGTCGTAGTAGTCGGTGGTTCGTCTGGAATTGGATTCGCAGTAGCTCTTGCCTCTCTCCAGTCTCTCGCAAGCCTTGTCATAATTGCATCGAGCAACAAGTCCCGCGTTGAGGACGCTGTCGCGCGTCTGAAGGCACATAAGCTACCCGGTAAAGTACGCGGGGAGGTCCTGGACGCGAAGAATTCGGAGGCGGTCAAAGTCTTCGCTAGTGGACTCGGACTTGTCGATCACATTGTCTGGACAAGCGGCGATGTCCCAGAAGCCCATGGTGGCGGATTGCCGTTCTCGAACGTCGATTCCGTCGAGGAAGGTCAAGGTGGGAATGTCAAATGCTCTCACATACATGCGCACTGAAGTTGACCGATGCGAAAAGGGATTTTTACTGTCCGATTCTGGGGCCCATTCATTCTGGCGAAGCATGCGAAGTTTCACCCAGGTGGCTCGTTGACACTCACATCTGGTCTGTCACCATTATAGATAAGACTAAGGAGTAAATCAGGTGCTAACGATCTCTTCAGGTCTCGCTGGCCAAAGACCTTTTCCTGGGGCCCCACTGGGGAGCAGTGTTACTACAGCCTTAGGAGGACTTACCAGAGGCTTGGCAGTAGATCTCGCACCTGTCCGTGTCAACCTCGTCTGCCCCGGATTGGTGAGCATTACGCGCCCTTCTTCCACCTGAACACCGAAAAAAGAGTATTTGATGACTGATCCACCGCGTTCCATCTGCACTAGATTGACACCGAGGTGGGTCTTTGTTAGCTTGAATGACTGTATTGTTATACATTGCTAATCGCCTATTGCGAAGCTTATTGAAAAAATGTTTGGGGAACAAGGAGATAATGTCGTCGAAGCCTTCAATGGAAAAACTCTCTTGAAACGTGTCGGAAAGCCTAGCGAGGTGCGCTCATAATTTTTTCATACGGCACCTAAATACTGATATGCAAAACATGAATTCGTTAGTGCGCCGAGGCTTACATCTTTTTAATGAAGTGAGAATTCAATCACCTTTATTGCTCTATGTAGATCACTGATTGTCTGAAAAAATCCCTGCAAGATGTGAATATATCACTGGTCAGAAGATTGATGTCGAAGGTGGTTATTTGCTTGTGTGAACTTAGTAGGCATTGAATCCATCCATACATAATGATTGATGTCGTGTCCTCCTCCTACCCCAAGCTGAGCATGCAAGACACCCCGACTCCTCCGTAGTTCTCAGCATGCCATCCATAATCGATAGATACCATACAATGTTGTATTATTGATATTATACCGAATTTCAACAATACAGGTACGATCATGGGGGCATCTGAATTATGCTGTGTCCACTTATTGGATATCCAAACCAAGAACCAACAGTCATGCACATGGTCGATCCCAGGGGATAGGACGAGTCAAGAGCATTTTACCATCACATCGTCATTGACAGCTCCACCGTGGCATGTATTTGCTTCGGAGAGGATGGATGTACTCTATGCCCTGGGATATATGCGTTGGTCCTGTGCCATGATTTGTCATGACAAACATCGTCCATGGGCTTGCCATTCGCGATCCATGCGTCTCATGTCAAAAAAGGCAACCATTCTAGTCTGCATTCCAGTATTCTTCGCATGACAGCTCACGCGCTGAGGAAAGAATAGGAAATTAAATCGCTGAATCGCTCAACCTGAACCATGTGCATCTGTCATTTTCTCGCACATCCCGTTCTCATTCAATCCATTCGCAGTGAAGAACGTCTGTCAAGGGACGAACGCAAGATACAAATCCACATAAAAATTCAAACCGAAGCCAAATAAGAGGGCGACAAAACCCATCGCCAACGGCATGTCAGCCTCAGCCAAACTAACGCATTACCCATGGTCGTGATACTTAGCCTGACACCAGATTGGGACACGGACGACTAGCTCTCTTGTATATGTAGAGCACATACGGGCCAATATGGCTAGGCTAAGTCATCAATGGACCGAAGGTACGTCCGCTTTGTAAGGACTCAGGGGAAACTACAATATTCATACGTAGAAGGAAAAAGAGTCATGCCGACGGAGTGTTAACACCTCCACTCCAAGAGACATAGAAGCGATGTCATGTATCTCCATCATCCTTCAAAACTGAGTAGGGATGGGCCATTGTGTTCTCAGAGAGTTGTTGATCAGAGAAGAACTTTCAGATTAGCTTCCTGTCCATTCTCGATGATTCTCTCTAAGTGATTCTGATCCGAGTCAGGTATGTGTTGACACATTTAGAGAAAGAGGATCCTAAATTCGCATCTACCCTGGAGATGCAGAAATATGTGCAGTGCGTATATGTGAGCGAGGATGGCCGAAGTGTACCACTGCTGGCAAGTAGCATCGGATCGACGATAGTTGTTCAACTTCAAGATACCTAATCGCCGACTCTTAAGAGCATATCTGGAGCGCCCCTTAAAGAATAACATCACTGAACATGAGACAAACACCACCTTTTTTTTTCAAGTGAGTTTCCTGATTGGGATTAGCGGTACCAGGTTGGTTGGTCGATCGATGACCTCACATGCTCGAACCTGTGTGAGGAAGGAAAGAAGAGATGCCAGTCACGTAAATTGAGAGAGGTCCGTTTCCACCATTGGCTGTTGGGCCTCGTCGGCAGCATCGTTACCGACATCCTCATGGCAGAACCAGAACGCACGTCACATAGAGTGAGCTCACCCAGTCAATAGCGGCATCGTCGATGCTGCACGCCGACCCTCCCTCTTCTGCCCAACTCGACCCTGTAGCGGCATCTGCGATTTTGAGGCCTGAATGAGTGAACTTTGAAGTCAAACACAGACACGGGACAGTTTCTCGTATAAGTGTATCCCTAAAACTTAAGCCTGGTAAGTGTCTAATTAATTAATTAATAGAAACTCACCCCAAATTTGCTTGAATGTTCACCCGCTTTGCTGCTTTATCCAATATTCATACCATCACTAAATGAGACAATAATCTTTGCACCTCTAGGATCTGTTTGGAAAGTGTCATGGGGCGGTTGGGATTGAGCAGTCAGTCACAAGTAGTAATGTGCAGACTCGGCTCGGCCTGAAAGCCGCGGCTTAGGCCAGGCTTTGGGCGGCTCAGGCCAGGCTCAGGCTCAGGCTCAGGCTTCAAGAATCCTGATCCTGAGCCGCACAAGGCCTAGGCCGAGCCTAAGCCTACGGCCAGAGCCCCGGCTTTCTGTAAGAAAAAAAGGGAATATGTAGAGAAGTTCTAATCGATGAGTGACACTATTCTACTGCCTCATCATCGATGCGACAACAACTACACAGAAAATAAGATCTCGGCGAATGAGGAACTTCAGGCACAAGCACGTTGAATGTGTCTACGTACGGCTTTGTGGTTTGAGAAACGCCCAAGAAGTTGGCGGATCACCAGCCAAAGGAGCAACGTCCGGCATAAGACAATTTGTAGCCTAAGTATATGAAAGCATATTAGCCGTAGATGCAGTGGGATCTTTGTATCGACGGTTTTATTATCATTATTAGGACACTAGGTTTTCAAAGTGCCAACTTGAAGCGTAGACTAGCGCACACCTGCGCCAATTCACTTTCGGGGTGCATTTGCGTGCACTTTCGTGATTAAGGTACAATATTCACTGTACTATCGGTTATAAACAAATTGGGTTAATGATGAAACGAAATAGTACTAGTTAACCGTGGAGCAAGAACAGACAGGGCTACACTTGGAAATGCACAGCAAGCTTTTGGATGCGACGAAGGCGGGGCAGTAAAATCGGTGTCCTTATCATCAGGGCTTCAGCAGAGGGACCGAAGGAGGGGACTTGAAGGAATCGGTATATAATTCAAGGTGACGAGGTCCTGATCATAATCAGAACTTATAACCCGTCCTTTCAGGATGACCGATAAAATAGAACTCTATAAGAGTCGAGTAGCTCCGACTCCCTCGCAGTTATATGACTAATAGATAGGCAATGTAGTTCATGTTGACCAATTAGCCTTCACCACAATGACAAGAAATGGAGCTGACCGTTTGTGGCGCTAGGGATCGACCACAGCTACGCCGGGCGAAGTGAGTCTCGTCGACTGCAGCCAGTGATAACCGGTTCCCGAAATTCACCCAATCGAAATTCGCCCAATGTGTGAGTGTACACCGCCGTCCTGGATCCATGTCTTCTCTTTCACGAGGCATTCAGGTTTCAGAACTTACATTAAAAACCCCTGGAAGTATAATTATTGGTGGCCAGATGACGCGGACAAAAAGTTCACTTTGAGTAAATGTACTCTAATAATGCTTTCGGAGAGCTTTTAATGACCAAAAATAGTTTTGAGGGGAGCACCTCTGAAGTCTGTACTTTCACTAACGACAATGTAATCTGGCAAGATACAAGTTATGTTCATGATACGAATATCAAATAACAGTCCAGTAAACGGAAATGAAAACAACTTTTCAGAACCACCGGAACCAAGTGTCCAGAGGATAAGATGCTATAAATAGATTCATAAGGTCATCATCAAAGAAGATAAGCTTAAAGTTTGACATCAGAATTATATCACTGTATCGTGATTCGGACCGTTTGCTCTAAAAAAAGGCTATCCCTGAGTAGCATAACCTAGGTATTGCATTTTCAAATATGCGGCTTTATATTCCTGAAACAAGGCAAGGGTGCAAGCTATAAAACCAGAGACGAAGAGTTAGGCTTTCTTAATTCATCAGCACTCATGAGCGGGGCAAAACCAGCATTCAAAGACATCTCTCAGTCCCTTCTTCCCAGCCCTCTATTAAAGTCACAACCTTGGCCAACACCAGGTCTTTGTGATTTTGAACCAGATCAGTACCCAACTGTCATCAAAGAAATCATCGACGATTTTGTTGAAAGCCTGGACTATTGTCCTGAGGACTCAGAGCCCATCACAGACACGAACGCAACGTATCAAGCTGTACGAGCCGAATTTTTGACCCGGTATGACAATGGGAACGAATGGTTTGACTCTATATACAAAACGGCTGCCGCCATGGCAGAGGTATGTAAATTTGTTCTTCGACTTATCTTGAGATTTTGTAACCACTTGCATGCACAGCTTTCATATCCTGGACTCGCACCCGAACTACGCCATGAAATCGCGAGGTTCACTTGGTATTTACTTACAAATATCTCACCTGCTTTTCCATAAATTTGGCTGATTAAATTTACATTGTAGTTTTATGCTCCATGTTGACGACCTTAAGGCCGAGCATTTCCCAGCTTTACCAGGTTTTCAACAAGGGCTTCTAGATAAAGACAGCAACTCTAAGGGCATCCTCCTACAGTCCTTCCGTGAGCATCTGAACGGTTTATATCGTTTCTGGGACACCATTCCGGCCAATGCAATCGTCCTCTCCGCCTTAGAATGCATAAATGGGCGTCTTTTGGAGCAGAACCCTGCGATTCACGATATGAAGCTCTCCGAGGCTGCTCAGTCGTGGCCATACTTTCTAAGGAACAAAACAGGCTGTTCCGCCGCCTATGCGTTTATGGTCTTCCCAAAATGCCTGAACATGGATCTTTCTATCTATATGTCTGTTGTAGAAGACATGGTAGTAGTCACAAACCTCGCAAATGATGTATTATCGTGCGTATTTTCTTTTTATCTCCCTTCGCTCGGAGTATAACTGAAATACAACTATGTTAGATTCCACAAGGAGTATGTTGGTGGAGAAACAGATTCATATATCTTCCTCCGGGCTCGCGTTACGGGGAGGTCTCTTCCAGATACGCTACGGGATACTGTAAAGGATACTTTAGCTGCACATGCCAGAGTCACAAAAGTCTTACAGTCCACGGATGCTGCCATACCATGGAAGCACTACGTCAATGGATATTTGTAAGATCCTCCGGAACCTTGTCTGTTTTCCTAATTAACCTTTTTTTTCTGTAGAGCCTTTCATTTTTCACTACAACGTTATCGCCTTAGTGAACTGGGGTATTAGATACTGCTATGTCCTAAAAAATTGTTATTAATATGCCACTGGCAAGGGCGATCAGCTTTATTAAATTGGAAACTGCGAGACCATCCTATCCATATTCATACATATTTTATAAAATTTGTAGAAATTATTTAACGCCACCTCATGCAAGCTCGTTTTACCATTGTTCATAACTACGCTATGTTGGCTATCTGGAAGTTAATGACTCCAAAAGAGCCGCTGACAAATATATTGTTACAGAGAATCCATCCCGGACTCCCAAGATTGTTTCGAAAATTCTGAACCGCCTGAGCAATGAGCCTCGGTTCGTACAGTCCAAAATCTTCCAAGTACTATTATCTACTGGGTTCACACAATAAGTAACACATATCTGTAAACCCTTCCCAACTATCCGCGACATCAGGCGACCTCACCATGAACGGTCCTTGCATCACACGGGCACTATACGAGGTCAGTGATGAACGCGTTAAAGATGTGACCACGCCGCCCAGAGCGTTGAGATTACCTCTCCGCGACTCACAGCCTATGAATTTTTGCCGGAAAATGTCATACATATAGCTTGTACAAAATTTAGTACCCGACTCTTTAGTAACAATTGATCAAACATCGTACATACATACCTAAGTGACAGCTCTGAGTAGAGATAATGATGCGATAAATTTATTCGTTCTGTTTCTGCACTCAGTTTGAATTTTTCTCACCCAATAATTCCCGAATGTTGTGCCATGATCAATGATTAAAACTGGTTCGGGACACCTACCCCAACTGTCCCACTACAGTACGGTTATCTCTATATCTGGAAGTCAATTGCCACTGGTAATCTAAGACACTTGCGAGGCCTGGAAAGACCACAGAGTCATACCGCATATCGCAAATTGGTCTCAATTCTAATAAAGATATACATCGGAGGAAGCGTTTCGATTCCCTAGCCACGCATCGCCATCGCTGTCATGGCGTGATTGCGGGGAAGGTGAGTACCTTGTCCTTTAGGACATATACTACACTATTCGTGTTGAATAGACTTGACTCAGCCCTTTGCTTTTCACAGGTTATGATGCATCAGAACGAATACTGCGTGGGTGCTGGAGTTGAGTATGATATAGAACATCGGTGGTGAGTCCATGTACCCTTCCTGAACAATGTCTTGTCCATGGTCAACTCCTGCTTCTCACAGTTGAGAAATGTAATTGATCCACCAGAGTATAAAAACCAAAAACCAGAAATACAAACCGACGAGCAACCCACATATCCTGACAATTGGCCTGATACCACATTTTAGATAACGGACGAATAGCTCTCTCGCATAATTCATACAGAAGTAAACTAGCCAACAAGGTCAGGTTATTTACGCAATAAACGAGTCGCAGGTCGCAGGTCCTCTTAGTGAGGACAGACAACGCGGGTCCATATGTAGAAGGAGAGGGAATCAATTACAAGAGAATATAACATGGGAGAAATTGTAGGAACATTATCGTCATGTTCATCATATATTAGAGAGTATGAGGGGAGGAGCGTCGGCTTTCAGGGCTGTGGCGATTAGAAATCCGAATTCGCTTCCTCTCCATCTCCCAGAGTAGCCGTTATTTGTGTCGAATCTACATTGAAAGTACAAAAGCCTGGGAGAGTGTGTACCGGTGTTAGAATGAGTTGCTTTAAGATTCAGACAGAGTCCTGTGCGATGCAAATACTGGGTAGAATGAAAGAGAGGTTGGCCAACACATACCACTGCCCAGTTAGGTCGGATGGATAATAATCGCTACCAATCGGCTCAGAAACGTGGATTTATGTTTAACGCGCCCATTGCAGAATAACATCATTGACGACGATACCAACAATATCAAGTTGACACTTGAGATGGAATTACGGTACAGGAGAATCATTGACTAAGCTATGCACCTACTCTCAAGGTGGATCTCATGTCATATCACCTAAAACGGGCATTGCCCCTGTCCATCGGACATTTCGGACATCTAAAACACATACGCCAGCCGGCAACTGTTAGACGCCCACTTCGAATAAGTACAGATAGACTTTATTCAGAGCCTAACGCCTATCTTAACACATCCACAATACTTGACAGAATGGCAAGATTCATTGTAGGGAACTTTGGAGAATTTTGCTATGTATTCCGACAATCCTTACAAGCAAAGAGGTCATATCGTTGACATGTATTCTCATCAAATGGCATGTGATCTAAAACAACTGAAGAGTAGCTTGCTAATTTTTCCAGCGCCCGCTGTGCCGCATCTTGTCGTAGACTCCGGCTAACATGTCAAACTTGACCATCGGATAACCGATGCGTATAAAAAGCACACCAATCAATGGAGGACGTCCATCGATCTTCTCATTACATCCAACTCACCTAAGACTATTCAAAACAATGGCAACACTCCAGAATAAGACAATCGTAGTAGTCGGTGGTTCGTCTGGAATTGGATTCGCAGTAGCTCTTGCCTCCCTCCAGTCTCTCGCAAGCCTTGTCATAATTGCATCGAGCAACAAGTCTCGCGTTGAGGATGCCGTCGTGCGCTTGAAGGCCCATAAGCTACCTGGAGAGGTACGCGGGGAGGTCCTCGACGCGAAGGATTCGGAGGCGATCAAAGTCTTTGCTGGTGGACTCGGACCTGTTGATCACATTGTCTGGACAAGCGGAGATGTCTCCAAAAGCCAGGGTGGTGGACTACCATACTCAAACATTGAGTCCATTGAGGAAGGTCAAGGTGAGAGTGTCTACTGCTCTCGCACACGTGCGTAATTAAATTTACCTACGTGATCAGGGGTTTTCACCGTCCGATTCTGGGGGCCATTCATTCTGGCGAAGCATGCAAAGTTTCACCCG
The DNA here is from genome assembly GCA_002938375.1 of Psilocybe cyanescens. Taxonomy (NCBI): domain Eukaryota; kingdom Fungi; phylum Basidiomycota; class Agaricomycetes; order Agaricales; family Agrocybaceae; genus Psilocybe; species Psilocybe cyanescens. The sequence goes on from NHYD01003388.1 coordinate 18,789, forward strand.
GGTGGCTCGTTGACACTGACAACTGGTGCGCCATTTTCGTAGTTCAGTCCTGGAAATGAATCAGAAGCTAATGATTTTTCAGGTGTCGCCGCGGAAAAGCCATTTCCTGGGGCTCCGCTGGCGAGTGGCTCTGCTACGGCCATTGAGGGACTGACCAGAGGCCTGGCAGTCGATCTCGCGCCTATCCGTGTCAACTCTGTCTGCGCAGGCGTGGTAAGCATTAAGCAGTGTGATGCCAACACAACCAAAAAAACTGATTCTCCACGTCTAATCTTCAACAGATTGACACCGAGGTGAGTCTTCGTTAGGTTGAGTATTTGCATTGTTATGCATTGCTAATTATCTATCACCAAGCTTGTTGACAAACTGTTTGGGGATCAGAGGGATACTATGATGAAAGCCTTCACACAGAAAATTCTCCTGAAACGTGCCGGAGAGCCTAGCGAGGTGCGCCAATAACCCTATCACATGGCACGTTAATACTGATATGCAAAACACGGATTGATTAGTGCGCCGAGGCTTACCTATTTTTAATGAAGTAAGTATTCAGTCACCTTGGTTATTTTATGTAGGTTACTAATAAGCTTCACTAGATGTGGATATATTACCGGTCAGAGAATCAACGTCGAAGGTGGTTATTTCCTCGTGTGAACTAAATAATAGAATCCATTCTGTCGTTCCTTTCGTACTTTTGATGAGTATCACTACGGTTGATGTCAATTACGTAGTGGCCGAATGGTAGTAGACCGTAGACGTACTCGGTCATACACAGGTCAAGCACGGCAAGGAGCCTCACCCATAACTCTTCAAATTTGTCACTCCAATCTCAACTAATGTGCGCTTCTTGAGTCGGTGAACGGTTGTCTTCATCAAATCTTCACGAAATTTATACCACTTCAAATTTTTTGGATTCAGTGAATCTAAATACCTCATATCCTATCGCTATACCTTAGTTGTGACGTACACCTCTTTTGTCTTCCGTATCTATACCTGTAACAAAGGTTAAACTGGTTAGTGATTCAACTGCATGGACTCAGATGTGTCGAAGTCGCGCTAATACATCCATCACGCGATTCTTCAAACGCGACCGGGATGCCTGAGATAGTCGTTGGTCAGTTCCCAAAATTGCCATTTATTTTGTGCCAGATAAGGTATCTTTCCGGTTTTATTTTTCTTAGCGCGTATTCCAAGTAGGTCCACCTCGCTACTTGTCGAACAGGTGGTGCAGTTGTCGAAAGATTGAAGAGAACAAGAGACTTTATAGATATCTACTGGACCATTTCGAATGCACGGAAACAAACAAGAACTTGAACGGTACATAATCTAAGTGGCTTATTTTCAACAAACGGTCTTTTCCTATTCACTAACGGTCACATTTTGATCTGCTAGATATGTGACGCGTCATTACAACCCTAGGTCGTAGCTAGCTTAGTCTGTCGTTTAGAACTTTCCAGGAGATTTACCGCTGGCTTATGGAGTGAATGTTATTTCTATCCATCGCAAATATATTGGGCCTGAAATAAATGAAACGAAAAGCCTTATGAGACAAAGCTGCAGACATTATAATGCTCATTTATTCTCTATGATAGTCTTTTGGTGTCGAGTATATGAAGAAGACCGAGAGTTCAGAGCCGAGTCAGCATCGTTTCAGGAGGTGCGTTTCTCAGTTTTCGTAGCTTGACCTGTTGGAGTAAGACAATACGGCCTACCCTAACAGCTCGTGTCTGGAAAAGCTCGGAATACGCGTAGTATGGCGTTGCGGGCAAAGGTGTTATGTTTGTCTGACTACGAAAGCGCCCTAGCATACAAACCATGCACAGCCGCTGATGCGATGCACTACACTATCTAATCTACGCTCGGGCAGCTCGTCCCAGATGGCCAGAACCTACTATTACACTGTTTCGGTTTTTTTACTCGATCATTGAACTCGCCAAAGGCCTTGTAGGGGAGAAGAAAAGGATGCACATGATAGAGCATCCTTCCTAGAAGTATCGGCCGAAAAGCGAGCATTTAGAATTAATACTGTGCCAGTTTCCACCATTAAAATTTCCATCCCCGAGGCACGAAGTTCAATTTTTTCCCATCAGGCTCTGGTATTTTTTGGAATATCAAACCTCCAACCTACATGGGGATACACTCTTCAACCAGGGATTATGGCTTCATGATTTACAATTCCACCATCTTCTCAGACGAGGCGATGAATGTTAACGTCTTTGAATGTCCATATTTACTTCCTACCTAATCAGCCAGGAAGATCTTCTCAACCAGCCTCTTCG